>JAQFYM010006790.1:0-11231 GCA_034694785.1 Agrenia bidenticulata
TCCCCTCTCCCCCCCCCCCCATCCTACGCCACTGCACACCCCCCCCCCGCTGAATAGCAACACTAGTTGCATCCAGTGGTGCTTTTCAGGGGGGCTCCGGGAAGCAAGCCCCACCCATGGAAAAAATATTAATGCTATAATTCGCAATTAGAAGTAAAAAATTACATTCAAAAAAAAATATTTTTTTTGAGACCCCCTGAAAAATACAATTTGAAAAGAATCACTGGTTGCATTCTAAAAGTGATTCTTATATATTTCTATACGGTTGTATTGTATACGCGTATAGTTTTTATATTATCTAAAAATATTAAAATAAATTAAGTTTAAGGGATGTAGTTTTAAAATATTTGGAAAACTGAAGTTTTGCCCCCCCTCTATTTGGAACAAAAAAATAGTTGTCCCAATTTTACAGGGTGGAAATACAGATGGTGATATTAATATCCGATTTAAAGTTCCTTTTGAAGTTCTATAATGAGTGTTAACACATTAGCTCGTATTAAATACGTTACTCGTGAATTATTTTTCCCATTGGATCTGTGTCGACGTAGTATAAGGTTAGGTACAAAGGGTTCTGGTTAGAGGTTGCAAAACTGTCACTTTTACAAAAAAGACGAATAACGAATAAAACTAAAAAAAAATACGAATACCGAATATATATTCGTTTTTGTATGTGTATATATTCTTTATGCCGTTACATATGCATTTTTAAAAACAGTCTACTAAAGTAATAAAAAAAGGTATAATTAAATTTTATGTAATAAAAATCTAGGTATTATACCTAACAACGTTATAAAAATTATAATTTAAAAAGGTGTACCAGTAGGCCTTTAATGGCTATATAAATACCAATAAAATGCAGACTGAACATATTAACAGTACTTTAAAGATAAAAAGAACCCCTTAATGTAAACTCCATCTGCAAAAATATATAATTAAGCAAATTATTTCCATTTTAATGTTTTTAATTCGACGCTTATTGTTATATTCTACTCGTTTGTTATAGAAAGTGGGATTACTAGATTTTATGTCATAAAGAAGCAAAAATGTTGTAAAACTAAAAAAAAATGTTTAGTTGTTGTTTTGAAAATAAAAGTCCTTTATTTTTTTATGTTTATGATTTATATGAGTATAAGAGAGAAATGTGCTTTTCGGGCTAGTAATATTCTATATTTATACTTTCAACTAAATTAAAATTCTTATCACGCGCGGCTAAACTGAATTTAATATAATAATGATAACGCTTATTATTTTTTATAAGTGTATATAACAATCGAAATACTACAAACTTACGTCCTTAGTTATCAATAATAGCATTAACTGTCTATAAACAACAAAGTTATATATTAACACGACTGAAACTTAAAAATCTAAAAATTTAAAACAATACGACTATTCGTTCCTGTCTTTTTGTCTAAAAAAACGAATACCGAATATTTATAAAACTGCCCGAATACACCCTGTTTACCGAATACACCCTGTTTACCGAATACACTTTGTTTACCGAATACACCCTGTTTACCGAATACACCCTGTTTACCGAATACAAATTATTCGGGTGCAATCCCTAGTTCTGGTTAGGTAATGCGGGTTTCAGTTAGGAAAATGGGCATTTATTTCCATATTACAGCTTCAATTTGAAAAGATTACATTATTTATGCATTTTATTGTTCTAAAACTTTGTCTTTTATACATATTTTAAGCCATAAATTAGTACCGTAGCTAAAATACAGTTTACCAATTTTTTTTAAGTTAATGATTTTTGATGGTATTGTGCTTTTTATGTTCACATTAATGTATTAATCACATCTTTACTTACCCGCATTAAAGACTTATCGAATATTTGATAGTTGCATAAGAGATTGGTCCATACAACGCTCAGAATAGATTTATCTTTTATAACCCCCATGTTTTGATAGAAATTATCGTATGGTATCTCCGTTTTATTTGTTAAGTAATGAGCTAAACCACTAAGCTGCAAGCAAAGTTCCTCATGTGTCATTTTATTAAGACGATATTTATCTACTATTTTAAAGATGCTTTGTATAAATTTATGATAAAACACCAATATTTCATTTAAATGTCTTTTGATAATTTTTCGTGTGATTTTCATCTCATTTGTAACCAGAATATTTGAAGGCATCGTTGTAAAAGCATCCTCTTGAGAGACATTTGTCGCTTTGCAATTTTCTTTAAAATTCTTAATAATGGTTTTGTTTACTTTTTTAAAGAGTGTGTCCATAAATTTTAAAATCTTTTTCTCAGTCTTAAGTACTTGCGCTACCTCTGTTTTCTTTTGAAATGGGCTTACAATTTTATTGTCACTATTCCATATACGATACTCAGAATATGGGTCGGCCATAATAATGCCACTGCTATCATAAAAAGAATGCATATTATTTATTTTTTGGCTATTGGAATCACTATATCTACTATTTAATCTTTGCTCAATCCTTTCATGCAGGGGTTTGCAGGCTAAATCGGTGCAACGGAAAATAAGATAGCTCAATATATGTATCATTGTTTTTATTTGTTTCTGAACATCTATGCATATATATATGTGAATAAAAGGCTCTTCTAGATTCTTTATGCTATTCCTTTCATGTTTATATGCTTTTAAACTCTAAATCACATAATAAGTCCATTTCACAGTTTACCTAGAATTTCTAAAAGTATAAGTATATTTAGTTTTGTATCATTATGAATATTTTAAAAAGCAATATATTTCATTATATACTGTTGATAGAAGTTCTGGTTCAATGTGATAGTGATAAAGGAGGTTGGGGTAGTCGAGATTCCTTTTGCTCATACTCATCTGATAGCTGCTATTCATCATCGGATTCAGTGCCCAAGAGACTTGTTTGCAAAGAAGTAAGTGGAAGATATACAAAGAAACATCGAAAGCACCCTAAAAAATTCCGTCCACATTACCCGCAACCATGCCCTCCACAATGCCCTCCATTGTGCCCACCGCCATGCCCCCCGCCATGCCCTCCGCCATGCCCTCCGCCATGCCCTCCACCACGTCCTCCATTGTGCCCACCGCCATGTCCTCCGAAGCCAAGCCCAATACCATGTAAAGTTGTATTGGATATATTAGATCAATTACTTGCTGATAAGACCTTGGATTTGAGCTATATAATAAGTGGAAAAGCACAACAATTCATAAATGCCGTAAAGGATTCCATGGCAGCAGCCGGTGTTTCGCTAGCCAACCAAATTACGACACAAAACAACAGTCTGAATTCAACGATTATAGGGTTAATAAATGCATCAAACACTGTCACAACAACTGCCATTGTAGCCGAGATTAATACTGTGAATAGTGCATTGCTAAGTGGAATCAATAGTTTGATTAATACAGCCAACGCAAGTATAAGTACAAACATAACAAGTCTTGCAGCCCTGCCAGTTGCCACAATAGGAACCACTGTACAAAACCTAACAACATCTACTGGAACACTACAGCAATTATTGGCGATAACTGCAACGCTCTCACAGGGTGTTTCAGCCCTTTTCTCCGCTACCACACCTGCTGAAATCGCAGCAATCACAACTTTACTTTCAAATGCAACAAGTGTATTAGATGCCCAAGTTACAGCTGCAATAAATGCAACGAATACAGCTATTCTTCAAATTGTGGCACAAGTACTTGCGGCAGAAACTGTAACAATAATTGAACTTTTCAATAGGTTTATACATGAGATAGTTTGTGCTGCTGAAGGTTTACTTGCAGAATACGGATTCGAGGTGCATAGAATAGTTAAAGATGCACTATGCTGCTATGGATATGAAGATGGCTATTCTTATCCAAGAAGACGTGGAAAAGGAATGTTGGGAAATAGACATTTCGGTGGATATCATCATAACCCAATTACACTGCCTTCTCTCGCGCTTCCTTTGAGTCCGCCAATAGGATCGAATACAATAGCTGTTCCTGGAATAGGTTCTGCAGCACCATCCGGAACCGTTAATATAGTATTTTAAGAAATATGTGAATAAATAGTATAAGAATAATTTTTAAACGGTTGGTTCTTAATTAAGCAAATATAGTTAATCCCTAAAATATTAAAAACTTAATTAAACCTTTTGCTAATCCAAAAAAAAATGTATAGATGTAACAAAAATCCCTTAATTAGAAAAAAAAGTATTAAAGAAAAAAAGGTGTCTTAGACCCTTTAAAATATTTGGTTTAGAAGGGAATATCATATAAATTAAATGGATGATAAAGTCCTTTAAAACCAAAAAATTAAATTGTGTAATTTTTAAACTAGAGAAGTTTTCTGTTAATAAAAAGATTAAAGTTTATTTTCTGAATTTTTCATGTATAATTTTGCCCAGATCACAATTTCAAAATTGCTTTTTCCGGACGATTGCGCCCGAAAGATATCGGTCGGCATTCCGTCAGAAATGATGCATAACGATCATTATTCATGAAAGCGTCACACTTACCCAGTAGCAGCGGTGCTAAAAAAATAATGGTACTCTTCCATAAAGGCAATACAATTTGCGGCACTATGGATGCAAACATTTCCTTTTTATATAGACCTAAAAGAACAGTCTAACACAAATTATCGAATTACAAACGACTAGTAGAAAAGAAATAAAATTTACGCGTTTGTTCTTCAGTCTACGATTTCGAGATCTCAAAACTCGAGTCTTGCGACTCAAGGCCTTTTTCAACAAGAAAATAAATTCGAGAATTTATGAGAAATCTCTAGAATCTCGAATAAATTACAAGATCAGAAGCATACATACTTTGTATAATAATAATTTATAATTTTAAGTATTTTTACTTATAAGAGCGTGCACGGAATTTTACTTAAGGAAAGTTATTTTAGGCATAGATGTTAAAATAATGCCTTTAAACAGCTTAGTAAAATAGCCAGTGTTTTTCATTATTATTTTTGTATAATAGTTAACACAAAGACATTATTTGATTGCCATCCAACAAGGGCGTGTACGGAATTTTCCCTAGGAACGGGTTTTGTTTCTAAAATGGATAAATAATGCCTTTGTACGACTTTATAAAACGCCAAAGAATAAATAATTATTCTTGTTAATAAATACTAGGGGTGGCAAAAAGTTAACGCGTTAACTTTTTACTTATAGTTAACGCGGTAACTATTTATGGTTTGTATTACAAAGTTAACTTTTTACACCTTCCGTCAGTACAGTAGGGTAGCCAGGGGGCGGGGCGGGGGGGGGGGTACACCCCTTATCAAAAAAAAATACGTATGAATAAAAGAGGGTTCTTTTTGTTGTGCAGATACTTTTTTTGATTTTAAGAATCCAAATAAAAAAATTTTAAATGATTTTTTTATAAAAAAAAATTATAATGATTAAAACGCTAAAAATATGGTTTTTGGCGTTTTATTTTTGAGAACACTGACTTTGCGTTGGCTCAAAAATCCCTGGCTGCGCATCTGAGTCAGTATGAAAATATATACAAGAAAAAAAAACACGACAAATATATGAACAAACTAAGAATAAAAGAAAATAAAAAATTAGAAGCCATAAGGTACATTAAAGCTATAGTATAAAAAAATGTAATTTTGTCAGTATTTAGACTACGAACCCACACGAAAACTTGTATAATCCACTATAATAATATTTGACTTACGATTAAAATTAATAAGCACAGGAATGACAGGATAATTCATGAATAAAATTATTGTAGGTTTTTATAACGATAAAAACGTGCAAACTAAAGAACGGTCACTAGAATGGATTTCTTCTTACACTTAGAGATCAAAATGTATATACCAACAATTTTAACATATGCAAATTACAAAAAATAAAAAAAAAATTCGGTTGTAAATATAATAAAAAAAAATGTCTGTGACTTTCTTTATTTGCAAGAGTATTTTTTAGTCTTTCAAGTACCTGATTTTTAAAGTAATATAATTTGAAGATCAACAGTTTATATTAGAGCATTCTATATCCAGTATTATCAGTGAGATGTTTAAATGTAGTGTTTTGTATTTAGCTTTAGTTTATTAGTGAATTTTTTGTATTCTTTTAGCTTTGTGGTTTTTCGCATTTTTTAGTGTTAATATTAGTTAACTTTTATTAGTTAACTATTTTGTTTTTTTGTTTTTTTGCCAGCTCTAATATGAAGTAAAAATATAGATTTACTGCTCGAACTTAGGTTTGACATTAGGGTTTCCAATTAATCGCATTTTTAAGATATCCGAATATTCGCTTTTATTTTACACCTACATCCGGTTAATATTTGCATATTCGGTTATTATAAAAATTTTTAGTATAGATTTAGTTATAAAATAAATTTTATGCTTATTAAATTACAATTTCACTTTATATTCGTGATTTTCGTTTTTTTGTATTAATAAAGTAAAAGTAAAGGAGTAATATGTGTATTTTCAGTATCTTTGTATAGTCTGTTATGTATTTCATAAGTAAGTTTATAGCGACAAAAAAAAACATTCACATTCTATACTTTTTAGACTGATTCTGTACAAATCGTAAATTTTATTAATGCAATTTACACAAGGTAATCCAATAATTATATTAAATGTTTGTTTTAGTTATAACTATGGGTAGTAAAATGATTTGCAAAAATTGCTAAACTACCAATCAGAATAGCGTAATGGAAACACATACCGCTAATATATAGGTATATTAATTAATTGTGAATCATGTTTATAAATAAAATAATACTATTTTTTAATTATAGAAACTTTCAAAAAAGAATCTTAATTTTTTCCTAACTATTTTGTGTCCAAAGTGCATTTTACTATCAAAAATTATAAACATATATAATTTTTAAAAATACAAAAAGGCCATTATTTATACGAACTTACGCTATAGGACTTTAAAACACAATATTTATAAAATTTTATATAAAAACTTCTCCAAATTTTTTAAGTTAACCAAATTTTATTGGCTACCCTTTTTTAAAAACTTTTTTTAAGTTCCCAAGTTTTAGGTTTTTGGATTATTTTTTTTTTAAAGTTATTATTAACTAAATCTCAAATTGGTTAGGTAAAAAATTAATACCCGGATAGACCACTATATAATCCGGATATCCGATTATACAAAAATATAACAAAAAACCCAAATATTCGGATAACCGAATAACCGATTAACCGATTTTGAAACCCATTTGACATGTTTGTGAAAACAAAATAAAACGATAACAGTATGATTTAATACTAAAAGTCACATACTCAAAAGTCATAAGATTGCCTCCGTATTTTTATATGTTTTTTATGCCCAATTATAGATTACAATTGTTATATTATTTTTTACCACATATTCTGTTGCAAAATTATATTGTTTACGTACACATTTTTGTCACTTATGTGTGATTAAATGCTTTATTATATTTTTAAGGATAAAAAATTATCGCTATTCAGTTTGATAACCGGAGTAAAGTGCACACACCAGTAACGTATACAAAAAGATCGAAATGTTAGTTAATAATAATATTTTAGTACAACAAAACGCCCTTCAAAATATAAGAAAATTGAAATATTTCTGGCTAACCGGTAAAAAAAAGAGAACCCTAATTTTTTATGCTCATATTGACAAGAATTTTTTTCTTGGATAAGTTTGTAGAAATATCAATATTTATATTTTTGGGGCCCCCTAAGCCGGGGCCCCGGGGCACATGCCCCCAGTGCGCCAGTGCCCCCCCCCCCGTTTTTCCGCGTCTGCAAACGATCAATGTGCGTTTAGCACATATGCTCGTAGACTTTAAATAAAATTACTAAAACTTCTAAAATTTTTTTTATAAAAAAATATATACACGGCGGATACTCCATTGAAAGGATAAAAAATTGTGCGCATTTTTTATGTTACATAAAAAAAAATAAGCTAAAGAAAGTTCGTATTTTTTAATCTACAAGCGTGCGAGTTAACATATGTCGCGCGCCCTCAGAAATACCATTCTAAAATCGCGAAAGTCTAAAGATAATATTGTTTTCTAAAATGAAAAAATATATATCAATAACACAAATATGAAATATGATACATAAAATTTTATTTTTTTTAATTCGACTTACCATTTTTATTAAATTTTTAAAAAATCCAATAAAAAAATTATTCAAAAAAAAAAAACATTTATGAAATACTTTTACCTATTTTTTTAGGATTTATGTTTTTTATGTCTTCTTTTTAATTACATCTTTACTTTAAAAAAAAAAAATCACCCCCAGTTTTGCGCTCTGGGCGCACTCGCGCGAGGGCCGCGCGACAATAAATATTACACGTTCATTATGCTTTCTTATTTTTTTATGTTAAATAAGTCTAAGTATAAATAAAAATATAAGTTTTTACGTGTTAGCTTGATTTGTTACGAACATTCTTAATTTTATTCAAAACGAACTTTGTTTTTTTCGTTAAACACTTTTGAATTTAAAAAATCTCTTATTAGATTTTAAGCTGTTTGTATTTAGATTATTAGATTAATACTGTCTTCAATGGAGTACCCAGGAATTTTTGAGCCAGGGGGTAGTCAGTGTTTTTTTTTAAAGTAGACTTTAAAAACCTTGTTTTTCAATGTTTGAAAGTTTATAATTTTTTTTAAAAATTTTAAACTTAAAATTTGAAATTTTATATTTGGATTCTTAAAATGAAAAAAAATCTCTGCACAAAAAAAGACCTCCCCCCATAAACTCAGGCGTAAAAAAAAATCTGAAGGGGGGGGGGTACACCCCCTCCCCCCTGAGTACGCCACTGACTGTCTTTCTTGATTTCAATGGATCTAGCATTAAATCACGGGTTTAAAGCAATTTACATATTTGATTTGGTTATTAAAACAAGCCCTCCTTTATTTTTTTGTTATAATTAACTTTTACAAATTTTTAGACCTCTTTTCAAAAAAAAATTAGCTCTTTCAAATTATCCCAAAATAAAGCTTGAAATTGGACCCCTTTAACCAGTGATTAGCATATTTCCAATTAAATCATAATCTTTGATAATAAAGCAGCTCTATATAATATCAAATGATATGTTATGTTTATAAAATGTACGACTTAATGTAAGAATACACAGTAAAAGATAGTATATAATAAAATTGATAAGATTTTTTAGCTTTTTCTGTTCAAATTTTTCTGAACATCTTTTTACATTTATGAAAAATAAAAGATTTAAACGATTATAAAGGCCAAAAACTATATTTAAGGCCAGTCCTACAGCTCAACACAATTTATTTTTTTGCAATTGGCCAACCCATTATAACCAAGAATTATTTTTTATTTAAAATTTTTGACATGATCATTTGAGAAGACATAGATAACATCATGCGTAATTATAACTCGTTACTGATCTTATATTTGATGCTAAGCCTTATTGGTAGTTAAAAATATTCATGATTTTTTTGTAGTATATAAGCCTAGAGATTAAAAAATATATGGCAGAAGAAGAAGGTAATTCAAAGAGAATCATTATTTGCATTATTGCTATTGTTCTTTTACTGACGATAATCATTGGCGGTTATTTTATATGGGCTCATTATCTAGCAAAGAAGGATGACAATTCTTCCAAATCAAAGAAAGACAGTCATTCAAAAGCCGCATCATCGGGGTCATCAACAGATAAGGGTAACAATAACGAATCAAAAACTAATACTGGAGAGAAGACGCCATCGCCTAATAGCGAAGATACAAAAAAGCCTGAGTCTAATGACAATACAGGCGATGATACAGGTGCTGCCGACGAAAGTAGTATAGAAGTGTTGGAGGAACACGATACTACGCCAGATGACCCCAAAGAAGTCCCGAAGAGCGACGGCTCTACCCCAGAAGAACAAAAAACAGCAGAGGAGAACCCTGAAGAAGCGCCAAAAGATGAAAAGGCTAGTATCCCAGCTAAGAATGAAAATAAGAAAGATTCAAAGCAACAAAATTCAGTTTAACATTAGCAAATAAAAGATCGAATAAAAGAGAATTTTTTTTTCATATTTTTAATAATAATTTTTTAAATTTTTTCAATTTCAAAGGGCTTATAACTAGGGGTCAACAAAAAGAAGGATTTTATGGAAGGATTTTATTTAAATATAATAAACCATAAAAATCTTAGGTGTTGAGTTTGATATTCATGTAATTGTAATGTGGTAGTTTTTTATTAGTAATATCTATTATCTCTCATTAAATTTGTTAGATGATTAAACGATCTTTCGATAATAACATTTGTAAGACTAAGATCTCATCCCTTTTAATTTCTTTATGATTTTGGGTATATATGGTATAAAATACTTGTAGTACAGCGTTGTTAATATTTTTTATTGTTTCAAATCTAATTATTAGCCGCTCGTCCATCAGGATATTTTTAATTTCTTCTATCTTCTGTAATTGACTGCTAAGAATAAAGATATTCGTATCAATATATTTAGTTGCATCTGAAATTCATTTATGATCATGTATTACATTTTATTGTTTTTTTGGTAAAATTATATTTTCTGCTAATAGAAATGCCCCAAATTCATTATTTAAACTTGACATGTAATATTTAATACATTAAAATTAACAAAAATTACGCATCAGTAATCGATGAATGTAGTTCATCGTGTATCAATAAAAAATTCAAGAATATTAAACCTTTTTTTTTCTGTAAATCATCTGATTAGTCTTTTTTATAACAGCCATTTTTTAAAAAACTTAAAAAAATCATTGGCAGAGAATTTAATCGTTCTTTTTTTTCGCTATTAAATGCAAGTAGTGGCTCACACAAATTATAACCATCAATTCAGAAAAATCCTTTTTCTATTCTTTTTTAACTTTAAGGCGTTTTTTTAGCGCCGTCACTTAAGAAATTTTTATAATTCGAATTATTTTTAAATGATCTTACCAGAGAGCTTATAATGCACTTTATTGTCTTTTCGACATTTTTAGAATCGGACCAGTTTTAATTCTAGTGAATCCATTACATTATAATAACCTTATTTTTTGATCAAGCGCTCTAACAAATATATAATCACTTTCCATATGAATCTGTGTTCCCATCAAAATACAGCGCAACGTCTTTGCCGGATCAACTTAAATTTTTGTTCTGTAAATATAATGATATTTAAGGCACAAGAATTGTTCTGTATGTTCGATAGGAGTAAGCTTAATATTAAAACAGTCCATAAAGAAGTGTTTTATTTTTTTATTGGTTAAAGCAGAGGGCTATTCCACAAAAATACAAGTTTTATGACCAAACTTTCATTTATAATATCTGATAAATGTTTTTATAATCTACTTTATTTTTCATGTTGTAAATAAATTTAT
>JAQFYM010006791.1:0-11231 GCA_034694785.1 Agrenia bidenticulata
GGCTCTTTTCTTAAAAATGGCACTAAAATGACCTTTCTAACAGCTGTAATGCAAGATGGTGATAAACACAATTTTACTAGTGGGATATGCAGTTGTTTGTAGCGAAAATGAGAAATCCTGGACATTTTTCCTGGAGCATATAAATAAGATTTTAAACATAAACCAGAAAGATGTCATAACCATGAGTGACAGGGATACAGGGTTAAAAGTTAGTAATGAAAAGATTGCGCCACTTTCATAAAATCTAATATGTTGGGACATCTAGCTTCTATGAATAAACAATTAAATGCAAAGGAGGAATATCTCTGTTTTGGAAAGCTGCAAGTATTTTAGATCCATGTTTTTTTCAAGCCGAAATTAAATTAATACAAGAGAGGGCATTAAATCTTTTTGAATACAACACTAACATAGATCCTAAGATCTGGGCTAGATCACAATATGAAATTCCAAAGTTCGGTATTATCTATAACAATTGTTCTGAATCGATGAATGCAAAATTATGTGCAGCACGAGAATTATCATAAATTAGAATGAAAAAGGCGATCCATTTATAAGTAACACAAAATAAAATACTAAAAAGAAACAAGTTATATGAAATAAAAACAAGGCTTGTTACCGGTGCAAAAAAATATATTACACAATAATTGTTACTGGCTCGAGACATGAGTGGTGTGCAAACATCAGACCAGGCACATTTCGTGTATAATGTTGCTATTGTGGACTTAAAAAACAACACATGTTGCTACAGATATAGAGAATCCGGCCTTCCATGTTGTCATTTACTAGCTGTGTGTCTTAAAAAACAAATACTATGGGTAAGATTTGTGTCCAATTATTAACGTATTTTAAATTTCGCGTAATAATATTCAGAATATCTTAATATACTAGATTTTGATTCGTTAGATTTATAACCTTTGATGGCACCATCAGATATTGGATCCTTAGCAAAGACCCAAAAAGAGAAGAATTCGAGGATATGGAAAAAGGCAAAACTTAAAAATGCTAGGAATTTATAAAAAAATTAAAAGAAGTTAAGTAAACTAAAATTAGCTTTATTCGTTGATGTTATTACTATATTTTATAATTCTTCTCTTTTCCTGACTTTCTATCATATTGTTCATGTTTTCTTATTATCGGATATTATCTTTGTTGTACCTTTTCGCATTGATGTTCATGTGTTTTACTACTCTAATTTATTTTCTGACGTAAGGTGCAAACCAGAATCGGTACTCATGCCTACAAATATAAAAAGTCGTAGTATTTTTTGTAAATGTAATCTGGGTAATATTCATAATATTCAATATATTCATGGCTCTGACTATTTCTTCATTCGTTTGTGGAGAGGTTCGTTTACGTTATTCTATATTATTCTTTTTTTTTATGACTGTCTTTTCATACCTTTGTTTAACTTTCTCTCCTAGCTAATACACTAAGAAATTTGACGTTGCCCTTTTTCTACCTGAGTTATGCTCCTTGTTGTCGCCATAATTTTTAATGGGGTAAAATATGGGTATTTATAAAATATAGAGGTAAAATTGGGTATTTATTAATTTAATGGAAAAAAAATGGGTATACATTATATAATTTAATATAATATGGGTAATTATTACTTTAACCCTTAAATAAAAGATATGGAAGAGATAAATATATTAAGAAGGACAAAAATATATTTAAAGCAATAATGCGAGATGCGATTTTTGTATTATGTGTCAAGATGCACCCAAATTTGCATACAACTGAAAAAGAAACACCAAAAAAAATAATAAATCCGAGACAAACATGATTAGCACAAAAGATCAAGATGATATAAACAACGTTGAAAAAGCAATTATTGAGGATTCTGTCTGCGACGCAAAAAAAACAAAATGAGTTGCACGGAATATCCGCAACAGAATCTCAAACATTAGCAGTGTTTTTTGATGCGTTCTTTACTCTTAACTCGAGAGCAGGCAAGAAAAACTCTGGAGATAGGCTCCGATCAACTTAAGAGAATAATTAAAAACTATTTGTTATTTTGTAATTGTTATTTTATATTCTTGCGGTAAACAGCTTTTTTGCTGTTAACCACACGGTTTTCTTTTCAGATTTTTGAATCCATATACTTGTAAAAAAGGCCAGCCCTAAATATTAAAAAATATGAAACATGGGGACATGGCAGTTTGCAATGCTGCAATGTTTGACATAAGCGCCGGTTAACGGTCCGTTTTAAATATTTGAGGATAGAAAAACATTCGAAGAGAATTTTTTTATTCTTATAGAAACGTGCGTTTCCTACAATTACATTTTAAAATATATTATATATTTTTTATTATATTATTTATACCTATTTTTTATAAAAAAATACATCCTTATTTTATTTTTATCTTAATTTACATAAAGATCGTATGAAATCTAGGAATTCCAAAAAAAATATTCCATACCCCATATATGGCTATAAAACTATGACTATTATTGAGGGGAATCATTTCCTTTTTTTGTATATTTTCCTACACCTATTGAATATTACAAAACAAAAATAAACAAGTTCTTAATCAAATTAGTCAACCAGAAAAAATATGAATGTTTGAATTGAAACGAAAAAAAATCACGAAAAAACATCACGCAAAAAAATACTAAGATAAAGGTTATACCAGTTTTATCTTCCATATTTTTTAAATTATCCCAACTTGATGACTCTCATGAATAATGCAAAAACGTTACATTGCTTTTGCCTTTTTATCGAAAGCACTAGATAAAGAGGCAAAACATGTGAATTTATTTGTTTAATAGGTCTTTTGTTTAGTAATAAAACTAAAATATGGAATTCCTTATAACTTTATGGTACAAATTTGGCAAAAAAATCTAAATATATAGTATGCCAAAAAGGCCATTATAAAGGAAAGAATTTTTCAGACTCCTATATTTTATCCATACCATGATCGATCCCTCGATTAAATCCACGTAAAAAAACCAGGGAAATAATGGCGATGCGCTATTCAATAATCAGGAATGCGTTTAAATTTTAAATAGAAAAGGTATAGTTATTTGTATGGTATATGGAAGGGGCCTCAAAAATTTTATGAAAATCACCATAAATGGCCATATAATATAAGGTTATTTTTGGGGAAAATGTTTTCCATAAAATTCACTATTATTACCCAAAATATGAACATTTCTAATGCTGATAAAGTTTGGTATTCCTTTATTTGTAACCGCATATAAGGTTCGGGTTTTCCGTTAGCTTGGGGTAAAAAAATATACTAATAAAAAATTATAAAAAAAATAAAAACAGAATTAATTTAGTTTTTGTAATAATTTTTTTTGTATCTATAACATGTTCAATGTTTACAAAAGTAAGGAAAAAAAGCATAAATATTATATCATAAAAATAAAATAAAATAACCTTAAGGTCAATAAATACAAAAAAGTAAAAAGAACCATATACTCACCCATGCTCCTGTATAATGTTCATACACTGTTCTAAGGGAAATATATAAACCCTGCATACGGTAGACTTTTACATGCAAACTATATAAAAATTAATAAAAATAATACACGTGTCTACAAGAACTGTTAATTACATGTGTAAAATTTTTCTTTATTGTGTCGGATTTTGACACATTCTTTGTATACCAGTTCGAAAACTACTAAAAACATAACGGTTTTATTTTTAAATTATCTGTAAGCAGACATAAAAATTAAAACAAAAATAAATATAATAATAGAAGTTTTAGTTATTTTTTAAATTTAAATCTTTGTTATTTTGCACCAAACTAATGGAGTAATTATAACAATATTGCACTTTTCACTAAGAAATAAAGTTTTTATGCCTTTGACTATCAAAATACCTTAAATTTAGTTTTTATGTCATTTTTGAAAAAAAAGAAAGCCCCTCCAATGGCCATAATGGCCATTAATGGCTAGATATGTTTATATGTTTAATCCATAAAATACCCATATAATAATCGAAGCCCCTGGTATATGAGTTTTTTTTTTAACTATTGTAAAACAACGGTTTAATGCCATAAATATTATATTTCTAGAAATTTTATTACATTATATGTATAAATGATTTTTTGATTATCACGAGCTAAATAGCAGACTTAAATCTATACAAAAAATGCAACTAATAGAAAAAATTGAAGTTTCAATTTGCAATCTATCTTAAAGGTGCTAAGGTATTTCTTCGTGGTAAGATAATTATAAAATTTAAATATGGGATTTCGATACGATAATTTAAATAGGGTTTGTAATGATCAAAATTGAAAACTATGTTTGTGACAAAAAAATACAACTAAAAAAAATCAAAAACAATATATTAAGTATTTTATATATAAAGTTAGCACTTAAATTATGGTTCACCATACTTTAAACTGTAAAGAGGAGATAAACAGGGTATAGGATTACACTTCGGCAAAATATAATTTCTTTTGTATACAAATAATACTTTTATAGAATCCAAAAAGACTTATAATTAAAACAGGACTTTATAAAAACGGTAAACAATTTTACATTAGCAAACGCGTTCAAATATGTGAAGTTATATTTTTTTTTAATTATGCCATTTTTTTAAAATTTTTATTTTTTATGTTCATTAGAGATAAAAAAAGTTGTATAACCTATAAACACAGAAACCCATTTTGTTATTATTTGTTGAATCTATAATTATTATACTCTTTTTTTAACATTTGCAAAGTTATGTAAAGCGGTCAGAATGCAGCAGCAAAAAATCTAAAGGAAGCATTTTTATATATAAATAAACATATTTTCGTCATACTATCGTTGTTTATATAAACGTTCTTTTTTTGCATTTTATGAAAAAAATGACGATGGCTTCATTGTATTTGTACTAAAAAAGTGTCAAAATTAAGATTGGGTTTAAATATTGTATTGTTGTTTACAGCATTTTTATTTTTTTCGTATCTGTAAATAAGCAACAACTAGTTAAAAGAAACTTTTCATTTACATATAACCATACCAAAAGCCGTTTTTAAAATTTGTTATAACACGTTTAAGTTTAATTTTTTTTGATATGCACAAAAAATGTGGTAATCAATGTAAAGATAAAACAAATTTACTAAAATTTATATATCTATATTTTTACATTTTAAAGAATATGATTTTAATAAATATTTTACAAGTTTATTATAAAAAACACCTAGCTATTGTAGTCGTATGAAAGTATGTTTTTTCTTGTAAAACAAGTAGTCATGTTTTTTTAGGTTGTATTTAGTAAAAATGACTCAGCACGTTAATTCTAGATATTGCAGCAAATGAAAATAAGAATGCAGTTGTGTCGGTGAAAAAATAACGCTAAATCAAATAATAAGCAAATATAATATTGTTTTTTTATTATACTCATAGAGGTAAAAAGACATGAAACATGATACGCAAAAAAAAAGAAAAAATATTGTTTTTGTGGTACTTATTACAAATACACAAAAAAGCTGTGCGTTTTTATATTAATACAAAGTAGATTATTATTAATTTCATTTCTATACTTATGTGAAATATTTGATGTCTTATATTTTAAGCCGGGGACTTATATGAAAATTTGTGCATAACTATATTTTGATCATATAGAACCATAATTTTTTTATGATAATTTTTTTCCGATATAAAAATATATAAAAGGATGGAAAAATATATATAACCCGAGGCGGACTTACCTTTTAGGGGGCTCGAGGGGCACTTTTTTGTTTAGGCGGGGGGTTTTTTTTTTATGGTTAACAGTAATAAAATTCAGGTCTTGATATTATTTTCTGCTTCTATCTTAATTCGCTGTAAAAGCTTTTATAAATAAGTAGAAAAAAATTTTTGAAATTTTGCGTATGTTTATTATAATTTTAACTGTAAAAAACATAAAATGCACAAAATATATACTAAAAATACGTAGACTAGGTGCTGTTGCAAATTTAAAAAAAATAGTTGACAGTTATTTCGGCAAATAATCTATTATAAAGATTATTTATAAAATTACTACAAAAAGTATACTTTTTTTTAAAAATTCGATATTACATAACATAATTATGACACAAGAAAACCGAAAAATTATTCTTGTGACGTTTAAATATTTTTAATCAAATTTTACATGGAAATGATTAGAACGGCGTTTCAAATTAACTATCAAAAATATCCTATATAGAAAAAAACTATAGTCACGTAAATCCTACTATAGAAAGTACAACCACAATATATGCATCTAATGATTTGTTAATAGTACATAAAGTCCCATACAAGCACAAAAAGAACAACCAGATGGACTTGGAAAACGCTTTTTTTCGTTAGGTTTGTTTAGAAAAAATACTTCTTCGGAAAAAATAAAAATAAAAAAAACTATACGCGTGTTTTTATTATCGCTTTAAGTGCTTCTCTTTTAAATACAAAAAACGATTACAAAAAACAAAGGTCTTTTTTGTCTTTAACTTTGCAGCTTGCAAAGATGAACAACCTAGACTGAAAAATTTTAAGTATGCAATTCTGGTTAGTAAACACTGTTTTTAAAAAATCATACATTGATAATGAATATAAGAAGTGCATTTTATTTTGTTTTATACAAGTAAAACCGAAAAAAGAGCTCATCCATGCAGTGTTCGTAAAATAAAATATAAAATTTGTCATTTTTTGTTTCATTATATTCGTACGGTGTATATAAGTTGTAAAAATTGTCTTAATAATACTTCTAAGCGCTAAAGTTTGCTAACCAATAAAAAAAATCGTTCTATTTAACCAAATTTATAACCTTTTTTCTTAACGTTGTTTTAGAAAATAACCTCTTTGGCATTTGTTCAAAATAACAGCATGATTTTGCGAAATCGTAAATGAAAAATTGCAAAAAACCAAAAAAAACTTGTACAGACACTTCATGCTTTTTTATAAAACTTTTTTACAGCTAAGTTGATATTTAAATATTCTTGCATAAACATAGGTCTTTCTTTGTTTACAAATTATTGTTTTAAACTGCATTATTTGCAAACACCGTACAGCCAAAGGGCCAAGGGCACATACCAGCAGTGCCTCCTGTACCTTTTAAATATCTCTCGCCAATCCGCCTCCACACAAAACAGTATATTTTTGCTTTAGAAATTAGAGGTGGAACATGTTCCATAGTTTTTTTCAGCTTAATATTTTGGTTCATCAATGAAGACAAGGGTTGCGGTAAAGGTAAAAATGCTCTGAAAACATACCGGTGTATGTTTGTAAAGTTATTTAAACCTTGAGAATTGTTTTTTCAGCAATACAATAATAACTTGTATCTTTAATCATAGAAAGACCTCCTTTTTAACGCAAATGTCGTAAAATGTCGTAAATAACAATACCAGAAATTTTGGTGCATATAAAACTTTTTATACAGTAGATACGAAAATTATTGGTTAAAGCACAAATTATTAAATTTACAAAAAAATACAAAAATATTGTTTTGACACTTTCAAGCATAGAAAAAATTAATTGAAGAATTATAATATTTAAAAAAAGCACAGATTAAACATTAACCGCGTAAATTTTATGAACAAGAAATAAAAAGCTGTTTTTTATTTTTACAATTTTTAGAAAAAAACAAAAAATTAACCTAGTGTTTAAAAAAAAACACATAGTTCACATTAACTTTTTTGAAATGACCGATAAAAAATACTCAGCACATATAAGAAAAAAATAAAAGACGTGTATAGTCATTAAAAAAAAC
This sequence comes from Agrenia bidenticulata, assembly GCA_034694785.1. Lineage (NCBI taxonomy): Eukaryota > Metazoa > Arthropoda > Collembola > Entomobryomorpha > Isotomidae > Agrenia > Agrenia bidenticulata. Next base: position 7,664 of record JAQFYM010006791.1, read on the forward strand.
CACTACAACACTTTATTAGTGGATATAGTTTTTCTCGCTTTATAAAAAAACTTTGATAATAAAAAAATAGTTGCAACACGTGTTTTTTTTTGCTGATTTGTAATATACTTGCCAAATTTTGCATTTATATGTACAAAAAGCGGTTTGTTTTACAATCAATTTTTTTTGTTCATATAAGTTATATTCAAAAGTTTTTTGATTTGTGGAGCACTGTTTACAAATACAACACGGACCTACAAAATTAACAATTTATAAAAACACAGTTTTGTATATTCAATAAATAATAATATCCTCTAATTATGTTTTCTTTTAAGTTTCTGTAATTTTATTTCTCTTTTTTAATACGTTAAATATCTAAACGCTCCAGACAATACCCCAAAAACTTTTCTATTACTTTTTCGCTACAAAAAAGTTACAAAAAATTGTAATATAGACGCAATATCTACAAAATTTGCGTTTTTTTTGTAGCAATAACAAAACCTGACTATAATGAATAAGTTTTGGTGTGTGTTAAAATTGTATAGATTCGTCTTTTCTTATTTAAAAAGCTTTTGAGTATACAAAAAAAAAATAATTAGTTTTCACGTGCGATAATCAAGTTAAAATATTTCATACTTAGCCATACTGATCTTTTAAATAATGCCAAAAAACAAGCACAAGAATACCAAAGAATGAGTTATCCGAACAAAAACCGTTATAAACACATGATCGACCCAATATATCAAAAATTTGCTTTTTTACTTTTAGCCATCTTTTACAAGGGGGTTACAATTTTTTTGGCGTACGTACTACTTTAGATAAAAATGCTGTTATCTTCTTCATAAAAAGAAATAAAAAAGCAAAGATCTTGTTATTAAAATTGCAGTTATAGTAATAGTTTACAAAATCTGTATAAACAATGTATGAAAAAACCTAAGGCGAATATGTATAACAAGAAACTTTTTTTTTCTGTGTTAAAACTATTGAATTTGTATTTTTTATACGAATAAATTGTTTATGTTTTTTTTTTTAAATTATTTTTATCACAATATATGTTTTTTGACAGAAAAAAAAATAGTCCTTATGCTTTTATTTCTTTTTTTTGATAAATATTATTTCGTACGTTACATGCCTAGATAAACGTGTCAGTAATAAAAGGGATAATAAAACTATGCAAAACAACCTTAAAAAATTATATTGTCGTTTAACATAGTTAAACAATACTAGAAAAATTTTTAAAAGTTTTGTTAGTCAAAGGAAAAAAGAAATATTAGCTATTTAGAGCAATCGAACTATCCATTGTTTTGTGTATTTTTTTTTTCTCTAGGGGATTTCTTTAATTGGTCTTTTGGTGTTTTAATAACTTTAAACTTTATAATTACTAGACTTGTTCTAATGCAAAAATTAAATTTGAACGCTTCTTCTTTTAATGCTGACACATTTACTATTTTTTACTGCATCTTTTTGTTGCATTTATTTTTATCACCTTATAATGTTGTATTAGTCTCGAATATTACAAAAAAACTAAAGGTAAGACAAATGGATTTTTAAGACTAAGGGAATTGATATACCTGATACATTTATCATGCATTTAAAATGGTCTATATTATATTTTCACTGACTTGTCAGCTGTAGAAACAAAATTTTTCAAGTCTGAACTAACTTTAGCCTAATAAAAAACATTTGCCGTATAAATATTATTAAGTCTTTTGTAGATACTATCACGATGTAAAACCACAGGATGAGTGTCAAGGTGTTTCCTTGCAAACGTGAATGCAATTTTTATATATTATAAACATTGAATTTTATATTTGGTTTTTTGCATAATCAGTAGTATTTTTTGCATAGATTTGCATCAAAAAGTGTTTATATTGTGTTCCACTTTGCAATGACACAACAAATAAAATAATTATTTAAAAAAACATAGCAAAATTTTAAAAATTACAGATCCAAGGTTTTCCGTCTTTTTAGACTCCACACAACAGGAACATATCAAAGGCGTAAACGGGCTTTTTTTCTTGCTGGAGTGATTATAACTTAGTGGCTAAAAGATTAATTCAAGAAATAGGTGATCAAGAAAAAAATCTACTATGTTTTTTAACAAAAATAATAAGGCTGCCAAAAGTAGTATTTTGCGTATGGGTAAAGTAGTATTTACTATCTTGGGCGGTTTTTCCATGTTTATTTAGGCGTAAAAAAGTTTTGTGCGAAAGGCGTTTTGTTCCCCGAAACCCCTCATCTCATTTTACTACGCCGAAAAGATTGTATAATATATACTGGTATCTATTGGCTGTAAACCCCGTTTTTATGCCGCATTTTTTAGATTTTTTTTGTATGACAATCAGCGCAGCAAGCTATGACAAACGTGCTTGTAAATGAACATCTTATAAAATTGTCGCGTGCATTGTTAGTAGAAATTCGTATGCAATTCCAAGGGAAATAAATTTAATAGTCTACAAGCGTCTTATTAATTACGTAAAATAGTTCTTAAATGTGTGAAGCTCTTTTTTTATCTATATGTCAAACAAGGCATTACCTGTTGATCAGATAAAATAAACCAAAATAAATAAGTTTTGTAAAAAAAATGTCAAGGGCGCGTAGGTGCAATAATAACTGTTTGACAAGTTTATAATCGTGTTATTTTACATTGGTTGGCATTAAATTATATTGTAAATTGATTATTTTTGAGATCCCTGGTTACCATGATTACACAATAAAAAAAAGGTTTTTACGATACAACAAACCCAAAAAACACCACAGTACTAACTGCCTGTTTGTTGTAGTACAGCACTTGAATATTTACAATACTTTTAAAACTTGTCGATTTATTATGCCTGCATTTCAGGTAGATTTTACCTTACCGGTAATATACAAGCATTATTATAAAAATACCACTTTTCACAACTAATAAGACGTGTTTGGAAACATATCTATAACTCATAGGTGATAACAGTATGCCTAAATTCTGGCAAACCCAAAAATGTTTTTGGACCGTTGTCTTGTCTGTACTAAAACTTACTTGTTCTAGGATTTCTCTTCAAGTCTATTAAAAAACATGATATTCCTAACTTAGTTAACAGTTTTTTTGTTTGTTTTTTATATACAAATACATGGTTATACTACGCAAGCTGGGGTTTTCTTTTAAGAGGTAAAAGCTACAACTGGTTATAGATGCCCAGACTACGCAAAAGTACGTATCCTGTATTTATAATTTGAAAATGATTTTTTTGAATTTGTTTTTGTGTTTGTATCGTTTATATTTTCTGTGCGTCTGTATAGTAGATTTTTCAAACATATAACCTGTTGTCATCTGATGTGTGTGTGTATTTTACGATATCGTCTGTATGTTTTACAAATTCGGCTTCATTTTTTTAAAAAACATGACAAATGTCCTCTTTTGTAATTTGGCGTATACGAATTGACTTAAAATTAACGACATATGCATTTAAAGATAAGGATAGCATTATTTATTGCAGAAATAATTTTTTAACTTTTTTTCTTCATCTTCTACACAGGGGCGGATTTACATTTTAGGGGGCCCGGGGGCACTTTTTTTTTCTGGGGCCCCCCTTTATATTTTTAAAATTTT
>JAQFYM010006792.1:0-11229 GCA_034694785.1 Agrenia bidenticulata
AAACGTCAATGAAACTCTATGGTACATATGTCGTATTTATAAAAAAGATAAGAATAAATTGTAAATGATTAGAATGTGAAAAGCTATAAAAGTTAAATTTTTGATAAATTTCTATATGTCATTTACAGATTTTATATGAGACCCTTAATTTGCAACAGATACAAAGTTCTATGGATCATTACAGCAATTTTTGCATCTCTGGTTTTTTCTGGTTTTTATTATGTTAAGTTTTGGTTTGCACGAGTCAAAAAAATCTGGCAACCCTGAATAAAGCTAAAATATTAAAACCATAAAGGTTAGTAATTCATATATAAAGGTTAGTAATCAAATAACATAATAATTGATTATTTCTAAATTTGTTTTCAATATTTTGAACAAAACAAAAAGTTACAATGTAAAATGGACTATTTTATAAATATAAAGAATGAGTGATTTTTATTTTTGCGAAGACGGTAAATAATATATTTTTATGAGTGCTGAAACGACCACCGCTAGATCATATATTCGGTCTGATCGCATATTTCAAAACATTCTGCCTTAAATACAGCAACATATTGTAAATTACACGTAGAGAGAGCAGTTTGGTGTAACTGTGAGCAAAAATTCTTGACAATTAGTTTTTTTTCCGCAATAATTTAACTTGATTTCGTCCTTGTACAGTAACATGGCTTAGGTATTTATTGTATAGTAACAGTGTATCGTATTGTATATCGCTTAACAAAGTGGTACTGCTTTAAATTGTAACAAATGTTGATTTTGTATAAGAAACCAAAAAAATCTCAATTTTTTTTGCAGGTTTCTAACCGTAACCATTTGACCTAAAAAATATAATGGCGTAGTTTGCATCTAGCTGTATTTTGATTTCGTACAAAATGTAAAAATTTCTATAAAGATACATATAGTTATTAAAAAAAAAATATGTATGTAAATCTTATAGTTTTATATATAAACGATCGCTGTAAAACACTTTTACTGACATTAATTCATACTAAAATTTCAGGGTTTTTTTTTGTTGCTTTTTGCCAACAATATATTTAATAACATAGAAAATACCTCGAAAGTCATGTTACTGTAACTTTTTTTTAGGTAGAAAAAGTAAAGTCCAAATACAGTATGTTCTTTTACCTGTAATAAGACAAACTTGTATTTTAACCTTAAAACATTTGTAAAAATTTATGTTTTACAATAAAAGAAAAGGCGTTAAGACCAAAATACGTACACGATAATACGATTAAATACTCCTTTTTTGTGTTTTTTACAATCCTCTGTATTTTGTTGCACTAATTCTTACGAAAAGATGGGTTTTCTTTTTATTTAATTTTTTACACTATTTTAGGTAAGTACTAGAGCCCTGCATTGACCGTAAAGACCGCCGCGAGAACGGCCGTAAACTTTTTGGTCCGTTCAATATTTTTTGTAAAAACATGTTATCGGTCTTTAAAAAATTTGAATCACAAAAGGGAAGAATAAAAAAAATAAAATATATATAATCAAAAATAAATACAATAAAAACTATCTTTAAAACCGATGTAATTACTTTCCGAGGATAAATGCTGCAATTTATATTTACAGGTTGCTATAAGCCTTCAATTAAAGCCCGGTTTGGCTTTCATATAAAATTGTATTTAATTTTTTTGTTTATAGGCGTGTCCAGATTTTTTTTTGAAAAAAAACATCAAAATGGTTAACACTAAACTAACAATCACTTTTGACAAAATATAATTAAAAATCCTATTTTTTTCCGAAAATTGATATTTCAGAGGTATATTTATGTTTGTACTTTTACAAATTGAATTAGTATATAAAGTTTTTTTTTTTTGCAATTTTAACAGAATGTTTGTTAAAATTACTTTTAACTTTTATATTTTCAATTATAATTACTTCCACGGATACCTTTTTGTCAAAATTTTGATTAAAATCACTTTTTGATTTTTATAACCAGTAGATCTTGATAATAAAGAGGTGAATTTCCATTCAATCAACAAAAAACTCCAACAAAGTTTTAGATCAATTTTAGATGATAAACTTAAAAGGCTATTTACATTACAGGGTTTGCAATGTTTTTCCATTTTGACAAAATATAAATATATAATAATAACTTTTCTGGACACGCCGTAACTATGAATGTATTTTTTTACGAAACTGTTGTATATAAAACATAAACATCTTGCTCGTTGTACACAAAAAAAACAATATAGTCAAAACAACTTGTCCTACGTGATTTCAGGATAGCCAATCAATATATTAAACATTTAAATTTACGTAAAATCAAAAATAAATAATCGTAATAGTAATAAAAAAGTTTTAAAAAAGAAAACGAGCATGATAATGTGTTGGCTTAATGATTCCGATTTTAGGTAACTGGCTACGTCGCAGGAGACTAGCTTCTGTTTACAAAGTTATTATATACCAGAGTTTAAAGTGTATAGGGGTTTTTTTGGAACATTTATGTTGAAATTTTACATTCTAATGCGGAAATTTACCTGTAAATGGCCGCAAAATAAACATTAAACGTTTAAAAACAACAAACTCATGATTATCATAAGCGAAAATTACAAAAACATTATCTCTATGGCTCAAATTTATTCAGTATGACCCGTTAAGAAATAAACAAACCTAACAAAACATTTTATATGCTTAAGTTTATTTTTTTCCTAGGTAAAAAAAGGTGTTCTTTTCTGTTGATGAACCTAGAAAAAACTTAATTTTAGTGCAGATAGTTTCGAAAAATAGCAAAGAGAGTTACGTTTATGTGTATAATAAAACTAGAAGATAAAACAAAAATATTTTTTACCCTTTAATCATAAGAATTCTTATCTTTGTCTTAAGTATTTTCGTTACTTTACAAAAGACATTTCCATACCGTTTTTTAGACCTTAGTGTCACTTTTTTTGATTTTATTAACAAATAAAAATAGTATAAAATTTTTTAAATATAAAGAAAAAGAACGTTTTTTTTGTGTAGTCTTAGAAAACGATCCAAAGTTTTTATGACAAATCCGCAAAATTAATTGTTCTTGGAACGTTACTTTATTAATACATTGACACAAAGTTTCGTATTTAACGATACACAAAAACGCATCTGAAAAGACTTAAATGTTTACGTGATCCTATATTAACTGCAACAAATTTAAAGAATTTACCAAATAAACGCGTTTATCTTTTTGCAGGTTATTTGTGTAAAATAAAAGATTTTTCATAGAAATGCAACAAGACTAAAATATATTTTAGCGTTTGTCATCCAACATCGACTCGCTGCTTTTAATTACCTTTGACAATAATGCGCAATATTTTCGTTGCAATTAGGCGATTTAACATATAAATGTACTGTTAAAGCAAATAAATTCTTTGTTTTGTTACTTTGTAGGAGATAAAATTGAAAATTATAAATTTTTATAATAAATATATAAACTGGTAGCTAATAGGCATGTCCAAGATTATATATATAGTACCTTGTTATAAAAAATTTTCAAAAATACAGAATCTATTTAAAAGGTACTTGCATGTATATCGAGACTTTTTATTACAAAAAAACCAATATATGTCTTTTGTTTTGTTTTTTTTTTCTTTACAATTGTATATATTTATACGACCCAATATAAATATTTAATGTATAACAAATATTTTTTCAATTTAACAAGAAAAAACAAAACAAACGCATAAGATTCTATACCTTATAATTAGAAGTATTGATATGCATGCAAAAAAAAATTCAATAGATTTTGCTATGTTCGAAGCGTTTTATATATAGTAACTTTATATATATATAATCTTGGACATGCCTAATAGAGTAAAAGGCTATGATATAACATGATAACCCTATATTTAATCCATATTGGTAATAAAAATAAGCAAATGTCACAACTTAAAACTGTATTTATTGCATATAACTGCATATAGTATCATAAGTGACGTATATTTTTTGCTGAAAGCAAAAAAAAAAATCAACCTGCGGAAAAATTGCAGGTAGCAAAATATTATCCGCATGTAAAAAAAAAAAACTGAAGTTCGCGAGTCATTTTTGAAGAAACGCAGAATACGCTTTCTTTAATTTTTTATTTAATGATTTACAAGTAGTTTTACATTTTTAGTAAAAAAAAAATTCTACTTGTAAAAAATTAGTTTTTTTATTAAAAAATTATAATTTTTACAAGAAATATTTATTAATATAGTAAAAAAAAGGCCAAACGTAAAATTTACTATCAGGTATCCCTGATGGTAAAATTTACTACATGAAAACAAGTTTACTACCAGCAAAAAAAACGAAAAAACGTAAAAAAATCTCTGCATGCAAAGTTTTACTATCAGCAATAAAAAAAATAGCCCAACACTACATGCAAATTTTCCTATCAGAAGAAAAACATACGTGTTTTAGATACAAACAACTTACTTATATATATAATTCACAATTTTTGTCTTTGGCTTTTAAAATATAAACAAGGCATTTATAAAAAACATATAATCAAAAAATTGTCCTGTTTATAATTGATACGTGTTTTTGACTTTTAAAGAAAAATTTGGAACAAATAGTTGCTAATTTTTTGGTAAATTATTACAGACGAAGAACTTGATAATTATTTTGTCGAAATTGATTTTAATATGCTGCGGTAATTTGCAAAGATGTAAGTGATTCTAGGTATTTTGATGTAAGTGTCTATATTAAATAATAAAAAAAACAGTATGTAGTAAGCTATGCAGCTTTTTTGTCATATAAAATATCTAAGATCGTGTTTGTATTAGGGATGGGTAACAATATTATTAATATTTATAATAGGGATAAATTGCCCATGTATCTAGGAAAGAATAGTGAAAAAAATAATATCTCTACTATTATGTCCAGATAAAAAATCAAATACAACCATTTGACCATTAAAATTTAATGTAATACCAGAGTGTTCATGCGCTATTTTACCTTTTGGTAGTATCAGCAGGGTATATTGACATCAAAAAACCCAAGCATGTAATTTTTAATGCGTTTTACATTATAAAACGTTTAAAAACCTATTAATCTTCTCTTTAATTTGCATATTTCGTGTCAGTTTTTTTGTCAGACAAAATAACTAAAAATCCATTTTTATAGTGCATTACTTGCGATAAAATAATAAAATGGCAAAGATGCCTACTAATATGCCTTTTAGTAGACTTTTATTTGTTTTAAAACTATTATGTAAGCAATTGAAAGATATCAATATTAATAATATCAATCTTATTAATATTAAAAAATTGACAATATTGATACCCATCCCAAGTTTTTATACTACAAAATATGCTATGTTCTATTAATAAATGATTGTATCAGTACGTACCTAAGTGACAGAGAGCGGGTCCCACACTTGATAAAATCAGCGCTTGAATAAAAAATAGCTAGTATTTGTGCACATAGTTTTTTTTTGCAGTTAATTCAGTTTTAAAAAACTATAGAAAATAAGCATTAAGCTTTTTATTGTCAGGAATAGAGTTTCCAATCCCGGGATCCAGCGATTTGCCAAAAAACCCAAAAAAAAACCTCCCGGGAAAAGATAAGTGATCCCAGAATCCCAAATTACAACAAGTCAGTTTATTTAATCTAAGTATTTATCTTTTGTGAAATTTTCTTTACATTAAAAAGTCAATATTCAGTCAATAAAAAAATAAACATAGTAAAATTTACAGATAAAATACTGTTAATTATTTGTTAATAATATATTTATTAAGAAAAAAACCTATATGGCTATTACAAATGCGACTACTCGATTTAAAACTACGCTAATTGATCATTATGTTTTTCTTCAAACCTGCATTTTTTTTGTTAAGGTCGTAAAAAAACATTCTGTTACGTTATCGGCTCTTAATTACTAATATTAAAAAAACAGGTGTATCCGAAAAAAAAATAATTAAACAAGTATTGTAAAACATGATGATGCCTGTAAGTTTTATATATATAAACTGGTACTGTTAAAACAAGTATTTGTTAAAAATACCTGATAAATATCGCAAAATTGTTTTTTTTATATTTATGCGTAATCAATAAAGTTGCCACCTTTCATGTAAATTTTTTTTATTAGAAAATTTGCCAGATTGGGCTTTAAAAGTAAGTTAGACAAATGATCACTTTATTCCATCGTAAAAAATCGATTAAATGTGTTGTTAAGTTATGTATAGCTACTTATATTTTACATGATTCTCTTCAAAGAGGCTTTGCAAACAGTTCACAAGTTAAAATACTAATTCGTTAAAATTTAGAAAAAATGCAAAAACTTGTTTCATGAATACACAAAGTCGTATATATAGAGGGGGCAATGCGGTTCTAACCGGAATGTATACATTGCCTAGCAAACTCTTATTTCAGGACACACTGTTATTATTTAGTGGGCCCAAAAAGGTAGTTTGCCTAAGGCAATGTTATCATTGCCGATTTGCCCGTATTGGTGCTAACATAATATAATTTAGTAACAGCTTTAGGTACCATGTATTAAATAATCTGTGTAAATATAGCTTTATTTTATTATATTTGTTAGGAAAAGGCATTTTTAAACAATCTATTCCATTACATACAAATATAATGTTTTCATTTTTACAATATAAATATTTATTTCGAGTTATATTGTGTCATTTTAGTTTAAGATTAATGAAAGCAGGGGTTCTCAGTTTTTTTTTATGCGTACTCTTTTTTAGAAGAAAAAACAAACGGCGGACCATAAATTTTTTTGTTAATTATTTCCTTTAATTTTTTCTATACTGTAATTTTTATGTACTGTGGGTTTTATTTTTTTACAACTAAAAACCACTATCACAAGTTTTTTCTAAAAAATCGGAAGTTTTTGTGTATTCGAAAATTGTGCAGTAGGGTTTGGAAATAAAAACGTAATTTAAATGCGTAATCAATGTCAAAATATAAGCGACCTTGTGCTTTAAATTCTTTTTATAATTTAAAGAACCTAAAATGTCTAAATTTACTACGAGCAAAAGAGCATATCATTTATAAATTAGTTTTTATACGAGACTCCGTCAAAAAAAAACAAAAAACTATTTGTTATTTATGCGTTGAAATACGGATTATATATAAAAATGTAGTTTTAACGAAAATCTTATAATTTTGCGAAAATAAATATGCAACGTGTTAAAAAAGCTTGCAGTGCATGAATTGTTAATTAAAAATATAATTTTAAGATGCCATCGATAGAATCACTACATTTTTTTTGTTATAAGTTCCGAGTACGGCTTTTTGTATAAAAAAGCATTATTACAAAACTAAAAAAGGCATATTGCAAAAACTGAAATGTATCATAAACCGTAACAAATATACACAAATATTTTATATAATAAGGCTGACAGTTTTTTTTATTCGGTTTTTAGCTTTTATACTATTTTAATAACAATAATCACAAAAAACCCTTTTTGAGTCAACACTATCCTACATACCATAAAAAAAATTTTTTTGTGCAAAAAGCGCATCTTTATGTGCTTTTTGTATACGAATATATAGAAAAAAAAATTTGTGAGTTTTAATGATTTTTTTTAAATGTAAAAAAACCTTTTGGACTATAATAGATTTTGCAAAATAAAATTGTAAATATTAAATGACGAGAAAGCGTATAAAGGCGACCTAGATAGTAAAATCATACGTGAATGAATTTTTCTTAGCTATTAGTCAACATTTTGTTTTCGTGTAAAAAATGGCACTTGTAATGTTTAGAAAATTATAGTTAAAAGTGTATTTGGCTGTCAAAATACTTTCCAAAAGGTTTTTATTAGTAATTATTTTATATTAACACTAAAACTATCACATTAAAACCAATATGAAGTGCTACAAATAGGTAAATGCTGTAATCCAATATTTCAGGTTAAACACAAGCGTTACAAAACCCAATATTAGCATTATATGACCAAATATATCAGCGTGCACGATGCTAAACTAGCTTCTGCAAATTAATTGTTAAAAAACAAATTAATTTTTTTTATGCTTATTTTAGTAAATTACACTACAAACTTATACTGACACTCGGGGTAGAAATTTTTTTGATATTTAAAAAAACAATTATAATACTAGTTTGAACTTTTTTTGCTTTTTTTATTTTATTTCTAGAATGCATAATATTGATTTTTGATCCGCCTCAAAAAACTTTAATTTTTGAGTTCTTTTTTTGAACCCCTATAATTTTTTTAAAAAAGAGATGGAAAATGAAAAATTGATAAATCTACAGAATCCGATAATTCATGTCATGCGAGAAAAAAATTCATAATGGAATTATGTAACTTTGTTCAATTAGCATGCCAAAAGTCATAGAACCCAATTATAGCCATTCTAATTATGTCAACTGCGCCGGTTAAGACTGTGTTTGAATATGTGCATAGATTAAAACCTAAAAGTTTTAACAGTTTTCAATGAACAGCTTCACATGATGACATAATTGAAATGCCTCGTTTTCCGAAAAGCGAACTAGAAGATAAAATATTATGTAAACACAGGGAAAACATATAAGAGATGAAAGAATAAGTTTAGTTCATGATATTAAATTCGGATCTATTCTTTTAGTAATTATGTATTAATAGATAATGATGCGAGTCTTTTGTAAAATTCAAATACTATATTAAGTGATTAGGAAGCGACGAACAGTAATATTATCGCCTGCTGGTCTAAAGAAAGTATAATATAAAAGCAGTCAATAAATGTGAACAAGGCCTTACTGCCAATACCAGTCTAAGGCAGGGGCGGATTAAAGAGGGGGGACTGGAGGCTTGCGCTTTTGCCGGCGGATACGAGGGCCCCAAAAATAAAAATAATGATTTTTGTACAAACTTGTATAAAAATAAAAATATCTGTTAATATTAGAATAAAAAAATAATATTGCTATATTTTTATTTATAAGATAGTCAGAAATATTTTAATAAGTCGAATTTTATTTTGTATTAGTCGTTTAAATATAACAATATTATTAGATAACTACGAAAAAAATTTTTTGAAGCTGTATTGGCATGTGTACTATATTCTGGTTATCATAAAAAAAGCTGTTACTTTTTTTCGTAAAATTCAATACACTCAAAAAAACACAAATGCGACAAAGAAATTAGCAAAATAAAAATAAATGTTTGCAGCAGTATATGTATAATTAAATACTTTTTAATGTTTAAAATAAGACATTAAAAACACAAAAAAATACGTCTAAAAATCTTTTGGATTTGTGTTTTTATCCTTTTTATAAAATGGCTCTGTTATGCAATCATTTTTGTTATAAGCTCATGTCAACCCCTAGTTTGAGCATGAAATTTATAGTTTTTACTTACATAATTGTACTTTGCAACTCAAAAATGTTGAATTAACTTGGTTTCTTTTTATTAAAAAATATACGTAATTGTAAAGTTCGCAGCGTTGAAAGCAGTATGAAGTATATATATCTTGTAATGTTCAACGACTTAATCAATATTTCAGTTTTTTTTACTGATTGACGAGAATCAACTCTTATTTTTTTTATAACAACGTTTAAATACACAAATAACGGTTATCTGGGTTTGTTGTTTAATCGAATTATATCAAATGCAAACTTAAACATTTTTAAGTGAGTCTTGTAAAAAGTCCATAGCTGTAAAAAGACTATGTAAGATGACCTGTGTGCTTTTTATGGTATTTTTTACAAATAAAAAAAAACATAGTTTATCATGCAGTAATTTGTACATAGCATAAGATATAATATAACAGTACATATATATAAAATTCTTAAGAAAAGACAGTTTTTTTAGACGTATAATATACAATATATAGTAATTTTATTAACTTTTGACCTCAATAATTATTTGACTGGCTGTATTTACTTACCTACTACGGTAAATATTAATCGTTATAAATTTAAATTGATCGTTTCTTGCGACAAAATCAGCATATTTAAAAGCTTTTTCATTGGCAATCGACGGTAATAAATTTTTTGTATTTGTAAAAGCATATTATAAGCATTGATTTTTACGTTAGTTTTTTAATAATTCTTTTTGCTATATGTAATAAATCATTACGCTGTAAAGCTAAACACGATCTTTAACAAGCAAAAAAAAACACGTAAAAAGGGAGGGGGAAAACTCGCCAATTTCATAATAAAAGCAATAGGTAGACACATTAACAAAAAAACAAAAAGACAACATATAATGTTTACAAAAAAGATGCCTAGTTCGGTAAGTCATTTGACCAGGAGTACTAAAAATAGTCAAAATTCAAAAAAAAGGTGATCAACTCGCCAAATGAAAAAAAATAAAAAACAAAAACAAGTTCGTAAAGTCAGTAAAAAATGCGTTAAAATACCAACTAAACTCTAACTATATACAAAAATGCAACAAGCAGATAATCACGGGGTTAAGTAGGGTTTCGGTTGGTTTTGGTTAGGAAAAAAGTACAAAAAACATAGAAAATATATTTATAAATAATTTTTGTAGCATTGTACACATATTCATGCATAAATATATTCTTTGATCTTTTTACGTATTTTTTGGTAGCATTTTGCCTTAGCTTACCTTTTTTTGGCGAGTTGTTCACCCTCCTTTCTTATGGGCAAACTGTCGAGTTTTCCTTCAACCTTCATTTGATATATGCAAAATCAGTACGCGTAAAGGCAAAATATATCTTTAATTAGCAAAGAAGACATTTAAAAAGACCAAAGTCTATACATGTTTGTAGAAAAGAACACATTACAGTCACCCTTCTTTAATGTGAACCTTCTCTAATATGAACGTTCACACTTTTCCTTAAATTGGGGCATAAGTTTTTTAATGTGAACATTTGGTATTATTTTTTACTGTACAAATTAAAGGACTTTTTAATTATGTCCCTCTCTAATGTGAACATCTGTCATAATTATCAAGTAATCACATTTTTATTATATTATTTACATATAAAACAAGTTTCAATTGTAGCTTACGAACAACCTATGCAATTTTTTGCATCAGCACAATAATTTGGCTGTATTTTATAAGTTTTATCATAGAATGTTCACTCTAAACTCTAATGTGAACATTTGAAAATTTTGCACGTTAGTGTTCACATAAGAAAGGGTGACTGTATATATATATGGTCAAGATTTTCGGCGACTGATTATGCGGACAAAAAAAGGACCAAAAAAGGACCAAAAAAAAATAGAAGAATTTTAAACGTCATAAATATAATACGTCGTATTAAAATTGGTAATAAAAGGTTTTCTTTGCCCACCTCTGTTTAAGGGCGTACTTAATGCCCAAAATTTAAAGTTTTAGACTATGGACATGCATAAAG
>JAQFYM010006793.1:0-11229 GCA_034694785.1 Agrenia bidenticulata
AAATTTTTCTAAAGGGGGGGTACACCCCCCTACCCCCCCCCTGGGTACGCCAATGTGTTAAGGTTAAGCAATTTTGTTAAGAAGAAGCCATCGTTCCAGTTACACCGCTGTTTTTATAATTTAAGTTTTTTTTTATGCAAAACACTTAATTTTGCATAGAATTTGACACTAAGAGACACTATATATCGAATTTAGAAATGCGAAGGGAGCAATTTTAAGTATATAATTTAGGGCTGAGTAAAATAAAACACACGATGCATACAGGAATTACAGTAAGTTGCTATACACAAATGTTATGCTAGGGTACGATTTAAACATAAAAATATTTTTTATTACTTAGGCATGGAGGCAAGTGCTCAAAAGGCGGCAGTTTTCACGACCGTCAAAATCAAAAACGCATATAAATAAATGGACCGGGATTAATAATATATATTATTAACTAGTATTTATTAGATATTAATATTAAAAACGTTAATTTCGATTCTATAGTTTTTTTGGTTCCCATATTTTTCCAAAAATAAATAAACAACAAGAAAAGGATTACGGATATTATGTAAACTGTTTTAAATGGCTTATAAAACAACTACATACAATTTCTAAGACGGCATAGGCATATTCGCGCATATAATTTACTGTATTGAAAGTTGCTGCAATAAAAGCAAATATTTAAAAATCATCTGTGTCAAGCAAACATTATTATACATTTTGATTAAAAACAAAAACAACGGTAAAGTATGAACAAAAAAACTATGCAGTAGTTGCCTTTATCGAAAAAAACCAACAGCACACTAAACACTTTATATGTTATCTTTTTTATAATTTTCTTTATAGAAAAGGTTTCGTTTGGCAAATACAGTACCAAAGCAAATTTTTTGCAGGCAGACATAAAGAAACTTTTTTTACTTTCGAAGAACTAAAATACGGAGGATCCGTAGTTAAAAAACAGAAAAACATTTTTTAGGGTTGATAAAAAAGCATCAAGCTTATTTTTTAAAGGCTTAGTTACCTATGGCATATAAATATTACGTGTCAAGATGTAATGAGTACATATTTTTACCATTTTTTCTTGGTAGTAATTTAAATTTATAAAATGGGTATATAAATGACGATATGAAACATTGTTAACCGGACATCAGATTTAGTTTTTTATAATTAAAATATCGTGGAACTGTTTGAGCGGCCTAAAATATTTAGAACTTATGTATAAAAGCTGTTATATTGAAACAGTTGCTCGTCTGAAATCGATAAATATCCTTGTGAATACATTTTCTTAAATTTTTACGTTTTAGGTACAAAAGCTACACAATCATCTGGTAAAGTGTTTTGTGTTTTATTGTGAGTACCATTTTTTGCTTTATAAATAGTTTTTTAATATTGTTTTTTAAAATTATTATTAGTAATTATTACTTATGCTCAACAAACAAAAACATACCGAAAAATATATAAGTGGTGGAAATATATGACATCCGCTTAGAAGTTAAATAAAACAAAAAATATAAAGTCCGGTATTATTTGAGACAGTATGGTCAGCGACGTGGCAAGACAATGATTAGAAACTGTGTTTTATACAGCATAGTAAACTGAAATCCGTCATCGAAATGACTTGTCTGTTGAAACGACGGTATCAGATTTCAAGGATATGCAATGAAGTATATAATAAACAAACAGTACTTTTTCCTATCTATACCTCTTATTGTTGCCGTTTCTTTTTTTTACAACAATGAAGGCATATACACATTGCCTGATATTGAAGCGAAAACTGATACGGAGAACACGAATATAAACAAACAGCGAGTAACATAGCCTAAAGAAAGTTACGCAGAAATCTTTTGGCGCAATATTTTTGCAGTTGGCATGCAAAACTAATATCATTAATCTTAAAAAAAGGACAAAAAAAGGAATAAGCTTTTTTTATGTAGTATTTTGCAGTTTTTAACCATTTTAATTATAAGCATAGCAAATTTACAACTTTAGTACTAGATAACTTAGTCATTAAACAACAACCAATACAATGTAAAAATTTACTTACTTTTGCATGTATAAATGGCAAAAAAAAAATGCCTTTACGTATTTCATGCATTAATTTTGCGCGTTCTCGCCAAAACGCCTAACAAATTGTAGCCTTTGGCGCGTAATAGTTGTTTCGTTCTCACACACACCTTGGCGCTGAGAAATACGCTATTAGGATTTATTTAACGACAAAAATTACCTTATTATTGTTACAATACACTTTTGTTTTGTTTAAAGTTTATTTACGTCAATAAAACACTGACAATATTATTTTGGCAGTGCATCGAAAAATTATCACATTGTTGTTTTCTGCCATTGAATCTACAACCCGCATGTAGATGTCGGTTTTGAATGGTTACCCATTACATATATGTAGTGCAACGCCAGTTTAACGTTTTTTGTGCCTAAATTGCTGCATTTGTACCTTTGCATATAATCTTTTTTTTATGTATGCCATTATTTTTTGTTCATTTTTGCTTTCCTTGGGCTCCTTTATTTTTCCATTTTTATTTTTTTTTCTCTTTTCCATAATTATTATTTTCTTAATGTAGCAAGAGATACTAGATATGCACCGGTAGCTACAGTTTTTGTTAAATGCCGGACTTAGATATTCGTTTTATACTTTTTTTTTATAAAAATTCGCATTTGAAATAATATGAAATTTATCAAGTACTATCTTTTCGTTGATATTTTAACCTATGGCTGCTTCATATAATTTTTTACTGCAAGTATGTCAGACATAGACACCTTAGTCTGTTGGGGTCGTTCGCGCATTATTCTAAGACGCGTACAGGATTCTCATCTGTTTAATTTGACTGTTTTAGAGTCCCACTACTTCGTTCCACCCCGAAATTCAGTTATTATTTCTATAAAAAGTTTTTTCTTATTTTTGTCTTATGCAAAGTTTTTTGATTCTTGAGGTCACAAAAAAAATTCATTAACCGTAAAACATGTCTAGTACATGTTTTTAGAGTATCGCCAAAAGTTAAAGGAACAGTCATAAACGTTTTTGGAATATTTGAGGAACTGTTATCGAAATACGTTCATGCAAAAAAAAAAGACATAACTGTTTAATTTTCGTTTGACCAGTTTTACAAAAAACGTCCATAAACGTTTTTGGTACAAAAAAAGAAGAAGGTGTTTAATTTTACAAACAGTTTACTAAAAACGGTGTTTACAAGTGTTTATTCTGTGAAAAAAGACAAATGCGTTTGAAATAACGTTTTTGCATATAAAAATTTTTGCATGAAACGTTCATTGCATATAAAAAAGACATAGTGGTTTTTTGGGAAAATTTTTGGAAAAAAACAGTTTTTGTCAAGAAAGTATTTTAAAAACACGCTTTATTTCAAAAAAAGACACAGCTATGTTTTTTATATTTTCAACTGACCTTTTTTTTGATACTAAAAATGGCAGAAACACCCTATAATTTTATAAAAAATGCAAAAAGTTTTTTTTTATCTTGAGATCGTATAAATACTGTGCATCTAGTGTTTATTTTTTTTTGACCTTTGCATACAGGCAAAAAACTTATTTTTACATATTATATTTATACAGTGGAATCGCGTTAATCCGCACTCGATAAACGACACCTAGTTATCTTCTGTTTTAGGTAAAAAATATTTTTGCCTTTTTTGCACGATATCCGACATTCTAGTTACCGACTGAATTTATTTCTTATATGAAGAAAATATTAAATGAGACAAACGATTTAAATAACCTAAAACATGAATAGACGTATCGTAAAATAACATAAAAATACTTATATTCAAAACAAGCGTAAATTACCAAGGCAACTGTCTGCATAAAATCCGGTATAAATTACAAAAAAAAAACGGATTTTTTTTTTGTAAAGAAAAGGATAATGAACGGGTTGAAACACACCAGAAATACGCGATTAAGTATTTCTCAGCGTATAACGCAATAAAAAGGATGAAAATTTCCAGCCCTTTAATTCGAAATTTTTTTTCGAACGACTGTAAAATGTGTATGCAGGGGTTAAAATGGTGTCGGACTATCAGGCTCAATCGTGTTAAGAATTTTCCTAACAAAAATTTAATCAAAGTTTGGCTTTTTTTCTTAATAAAAAAATTATTAGAATTATATAGTTGAAGACAAAAATTACACGTAATATTCTGTTAAGAAGGTATTAAACTATTAGTGGAAAACTACGCTGTAAGGTAATTAAGTTTGTTATATATTTTATAAAAAGAATGCGTAGAAAACAACAGTTTTTTTTTATAAAATTAAAGATTAAAGTTTTATAATTTGCGAAAATCTAGAAAAAATCTTTATGTGTTAATACTAAAAGTACACGAATTAGTTAGAAATTATCTTTTGCATGCCATTTCAGCATGCATATTTACTTTTTTATTACAAAAATTGTATATGGCATCAACATTAAATTTATAGATTATAGATGTGATATATATTGTATATGGGTTTATCAAGCACAAAAAACTTTTTTTGTGATAATAAACCTTATCAACGCCGGTAAGTATACATTTTTGCAGTAAAAAAACTTATAAACAGACAATTTAGTTCTATATATGTTAAGCTTTTCATGCCAGTTTTGTTGTTTGCGTATCTAACTATTTTTTACAGGGGTTTTTTTTTTTTTGCATAACGGCTACTCTTTTTTTTATTTAGACGAGAAACGGTGCGTAAACCACAAAAACAACAAAATCCAAGACTATCAAAAAATAATTTTAACTTGCGACAAAAAAAATGACGTGGTAAATAGAATTAATTTACATCTGAACAATTTTTTTTTTTGTAAAATCCAAGAATAAAAAGTTTTTTTTTAGATTTAGTTTACATAAAGCTTTTTCTTTTACAGTTATTATGAAGGCGCTGGGGTGATTATCTGCTAAAAATTTTTTAAAAAATAAAAGTGCTTTAATTGAAAGTAAATGATATATTTTTGGGTTAATAATAAAAATCTGCATTTTTTTGTAAATCGGAACTAAAACCCATAATTCGGCGAAAAAAAAGTTTCATTTTTATGTACAAATCGAAATAAATACCCATTTTTTATAAAATTAAGTTGACACGGAATCAGCGTGAAATGCTTTATTGTAATTATTATGCATAAAAATGTTATTTGAAAATTTCAAAATCACCAAAAACTCTGTTTTGCCATTTTTTCCTAGTTGCTTTCACTAAAATGAACATAAAAAATTACGAAAAATGTAAAAAAAAACATATATATACCTAATCACTGTTTTGCTATTCTAAGAACTAATGAATTTGCTTTTTACATACACAATTTTTGCAAAATGTCCTTTAATTGTTTTTCAACATTTTTCATAATCTTTTATGACCATTTTAGTGAGAAAAAAAAAGAAAAAATGTCAAAACATCAGTTTTAGGGATTTTGAAGATTTTTTTTAATATTATTGCTTGCGTAATAAATACTATATAGCAATTCAAGTTATTTCCTTGTCAACTTAATTTTTCAAAAAATGGATATTTATTCCGATTTGTACATAAAAATAAGCATTTATATTATTTTTTGCCACACCATGTGTATTAGATCCGATTCTCTACAAAAATAGGTATTTTCTCCATTAACCCTATACTTTTTTTGTTTTTTGACAACCTTTATATACAAAAAACTCTTTTTTATACGCGCATTCTAATTTATGTGGCTTTTATAAAAATTCTATCATTTATTCATATTCTTATATAATTTTTAGCAAAGGCTAAAAAAGAGTCTTTTTTACTTCATTTGGGAAACCTAATATCTTTTTGTAAAAATAAGTTTATTTTTTAGTTTATAAATAGAGCCCCCATAAATAGTAGCAAGTATTTAGTAGCAAATAAAATAATATATTAAATACCTGGATTTACTCTAAGAGTTAAATAATATCTAATATTAGTAGATTGTATAGTTTCCACTGGTCTGAAAGTAAGTTTTAAAGGCGATTGAAACATCTTTCGTTTGGAATAGTATTGAGATACAGATAAAAATCTTCTTCATATAATAAACGTGGATTATTGCCGTCAATATCAAGAAAACTAAAGCCAGGATTGTTTTTCATTATATTAGTAAATCGTTGTTTGATTTTTGGATCAAATATCTCTTGCCTCACTTGGTCTACATCAGTGTTCCCCGAACTTTTTTCCGTTGCAACCCAAAAACATTAAAAAAATATTTTTGTGACCCAAATTTTTTTTCTAAAGTTTTAAAAAAAATTTTAATCAAAAATTAATAATTTTTTTACGTTTGTTTTTTGAAAAGCATATAAATAAAAAGTTCGCTATCCAAAAATAACCTTCTCGCGACTCTAAAAAGAGTCGAGACCCATAGTTTGGAAACCGCTGTTCTTCATACTCTAGCTGATAGAAAATTGGGAGGTTGCCTGACTCTAAAGATTTCAATGCTAACACAATAAATTGATATTCTGAAATAAACTTTAGCTACGAAAGAAGATTTTTAATATTAAACAAAGTAATTAATTCGTCATCTTTTGCTTCCTTTACGAGGTTTACACAGAATCTCATATTTTAGCTATATTTATATGCACAAATGATACAGCTCTAACATTAAAGACTAAATCGAGTAATAACTGGATGCTAAATCATAGAACGACTGGTTGTTGTTTAATAAATATGTTGATTGTTCTTATTATTCACATATTTCATCTTAATCTTTGCTATGAAATTTTTGACTAATGGGCATATTTATCTTACTTCAGATAATAAAAGATGCAAGTTATGTACTAAACAAACTATATGATGTAAATGTTTATATTTTTCCTTAAATTTTCGGCGTAATGCCAGAAAGTATGGTGCACCATCAGATATCAAAAATCGTAATTTTGTATCTTTTTCGGGCATATCAAGCAAAATTCCCTTAAATAAAATTAACCTCAGCATTCATATTTTCAGAATTGGTTTTTGTTAATTGTACGGTATAAAGGTAAATGGGTAAAATGACGAACCGTCTAAAATTTGCCCAAAAATCGTAAGTAAATATTTCACATTAGCACTAGTGGTTTCATCACAACTACACATAAATTTCTGATTTTTAAATTTTGTCTTTATTCTTTTAAACTTCTTTTCATATAAAGCAGGCAGAAACTATGATCTATACGATTAAACAGATTTCAACTTAACATATAAATGGTCCTAAAAGAGATTTTTTTTTCGGCTCGTAAAACTTTAAGTGGAACGCCACTACCTGCCAAAAGCATCTACTATTTCTGTATGCAGATGTAAAATATGCGGCAATACATCTATCTCTATACATGTTCTTCTAACTTTCCTTTAGTTTTTGATGTGAAGGTGGGTGAATTCATGTGTTTTAATAGGTTCCAGCCCCTTTCGATTGTTCGACCGCAATGTCTTATGACGCCAACTACAATAAACCCTAAATTCGGCTTGTATTGTATTAGCTGCTTCCTGTTAATATAATTTTTGAGCATTCATCTTCTTGTTTCCTTCTCTTTTTTTTCGTCTTATAAGGGGCAGGTCTAATATTTATTTAAAAGTAGCAAAAATCAAATCAAGGGTGATAAAGTGTACCGAAATCACATTATAAAAGAAAAAACAAACAAATATAGTGTTAAAAATAAAATATGGGCGTTATATATAGTAAATTTTGTATTATTTAATATTTCTTTTTCACTTTATTTTTAAATGCTACTATTCTTAGGGCTCTTTTTATAAATACAAAAAAAAATTAATCGTGAGATTTAGTAAAAAAATTTACTATTTTTCAAGCATCTGAACCATTGGAAACAAGTTTGTGCTAATACATTATTGTTTTTTTATTTTAATTTTTTGCGGAAAAGGCTACGTTTTTATTAAGTTTTTTTGTAAAAAAGTTTTTTATGCATTGGACTTTTTTTTCAGAATTTCTTTTTTGACACAAATTCTAATTTGAATTATATAAAAAGTATAACTTTTTTAGATAGCAAAGCATTGATGATTCGTAGTTGCCATTTTATCTTTAAATCTGTATTTCACTATTTTTTTATTATATAACAATATGGAATCTTTATTTTACTTACATTACGAATATATTCTGCAAATTCATTTGTTTTAACTTTGCATTATACCCATAATGTGCCTAAAGACGATAAATATGCTTTGCATATATATATAGTTTTAAAATAACATATATACAAGTCTATACATAAAATATTATTTTTAGAAATTAATTTAATTCTGTTTTGCTCATGAAACCATTTTCTACAGAAAAAATATAAAAAATGTAACTAGTTTTAAATTAAATAATATTTAACATTTTTCTTAACCAATTTTCTTTTCGTAAAACTAGCTTGTAGTGTATTTACAAAGTTAAATCACAAATGTTTGGCATAAGAACGCAAAATAATATATTTTTAAGTAAGATGAATCTGCAAAACATTTTTTTTTTGACAATGGAACTATGAGAACAGCGAAGATAAAAACAAATATAATATTTGCCTTTTTTAATACTATTATTTTTACCACAACTTTTTATTAAAAAAAAATATTTATAAAATAAGATAAAGTTTTTATTTTTAGTTTTGTGCAGCACACATAAAAATACTTTTGCAAAATATTAATGAATTATGTTTATGTTGCATATTTTGATAAAGTAAGTTGCAGAATATGTCAAAGATTAAATAAATGTAGTAGCCGCAGTGCGCCATTTGCGTTCCGCAGGTTATAACTAAGAGCAAAGAGCGAAATGTATGTACAAAGCGATACCTTGGGCGGGTAAATACGAATTTAAAAAAGACATCTTAAGAAAAAAAATATAAAGGTTTAGTATTTTGGAGCGCAATTGACTTAAAAAAATAACAGTAGATTTTTTTGGTAAAAATCCTTAAAATTACCTAAAATGGTAATTATTTATACAACAATGTATATAAAAAAGATTGTTTTTTATTTGTTCTGCGCTTTTTGAAATTTGTACTGCAGGTGCGCCCTACGTCTCGCACTTTAAAAAGCAAACAGGAATGTATTTTTGTGTATTGTATAAGATCTTTTACTTTATTGTGATAAGATATTTTGGTTTATTTATATTTTATATTTACAGCGTCCATTTCTTATATTTTAAGTACACAAAATAGGTTCGTGAAAAGAATATAAACATATTTGTAGGTTAATTATGTCAAAAATATACTTACAAAGTAATTTTCGCATTAAAGACGTTTTAGCTTTTGGGTTGTGATTATATGTATTCGAGAGGCCGGGTGCTTAAATGTGGTGCTCTGCGTTAGTACGCAAAAACCAATTTAAAACGTAGTATTATTAAATGCTTATTGTTGTCGGAAAAAAATTGAAGTATTTAAATGCACAAAAATAGATTTTTTGCAACAAAATATTTGTTATTACGGTGTACTAGATTTTTTCGTTATAGTGTAAAAATTTACAGCTTTATAATATCTAAAGGAATCATGTTTGTAATTATTTTTGAAGAAACTGATAAAGCAAGATGATAAAAAAAGAACTTATTATAAATATGCCAGGTTTTACAGTAATAGAATCGCAAAGTAAGGCGGTGACTTGCCTTTATTTGTTTTAACGGAGTTTCAATAAATACTTTTTTGTGTATTCAATAATAAGAATACTGAAAAGTAAAATATTAAAATGAGTCAATTTCGAGACGAAGTCAACTGACAGTTACCAAAATTTTTTTTTAACAAATTTGGTTATCATCTTTAAGATACTTTAGCGAGTACAAAAACGTTTGACGTATATTTTATATAAAAAAAATATAAGCTTTTATATTAAACATTATTCGAAGTGTTGGTAACAAAAAACACATGCTTTTTTATATTTTTTATTTTATATGTCTACATTTTTATTCATGACTCTAATAATTTACATTAATCTATTTTTTAATACTATTTCTCCCTTAATTTGATATAACACTAATTTCTAAAAATATATAAAGGTTTAGAAGGGTGATATTGATCCTTATGTCTAATTATATTAATATTCATACTATACAAAAAGAGACAATACTACAGCTGGAAATAAATATCATATAAAGAAGAATAGTGTAATTTACAAAATTTTGTTTCCATTGTCAAAGCCAAAAAAGGGTTTTAATAGGTAATAATACTGGTTCTTTTTGCTATTTATCCGGCCTAAATAACTTTAAAAGAATGATTAAAATAACACTTGGGCACTAATTATTTTTTACTAACCATAAATAAAAAGAATATTTGTAAAAAATTAGGTTTTTTTTTTCTTGTTTTTTTAAGTTTAAATTGGAAGGACCACCAATCCTCTATATACCTAAGAACAGTAATAGTATGTTTTTACATATTATTTTTAACGTTTTTTATTTCTTTTTTTATTTAATAAAATTTAACTTTTATCTTTTTCCATTTTTTTCATATAATATTATCTACAAAACAGCATTTAGCGCTTATTTACATAAGGGGGGACGGCTGATTTAAGGGGTCCTAGTATGGGGCAGGAAAAACGAAGAGAGAAAAATATGGTGGAAAATAGAATTATATCAGTGTAATCAACTTGACATTATAGCATATATCTGATAAATCCATTTACTTATGGATTAGGATGTCTTAAATCACCCGATAGAGTAATTTTCTTACTATAAGTCCTCTAAATCGAAGATAAAAAAAGTAAATCTAGCCAATAAATATAACGTGAAGATCCTAAAACCATTTTATATCTATTTGATATTTTTTCTTATTTTCCTGCCCCAGACTAGGTCCCCTTAATTCACGCGCCCCCCCCCCTTATGTAAAGAAGCGCCCAGCATTTTTATAAAATCTTTTCTATTTTAAACAAAATGTTTTTTTTTTTGTATTTTGTATTTGCAAATGCTTTTTTTATTTTAGACTCAATGCCATATTTTTTTTTTTCTCAATAGTCCTACCCTTGTTCATCCTTATCTTTTCTTTGATAATTTCATCTGTACGATCTAATCCCACGCTTATTTTATTAAATTTACAATCATTGTACAAAAAACTATTTGTCTTGCTTTTTAGTATATTTTGTTCAATCGTTCCCGGGATCATTTCCATATTAGTCGCGTTTTTTTTTCCATTTTACACCCCATTATAGAGGGCCATGAGAAAAAAAATATTTTACCTCCAAAAATATCATGTACACAGAAAATATAAAGCGTAATAAAATTCCCTCCAAAATATCAATATATATCCATCCTTCAATTTTAAATAATACAAACTATGATAAAAACCATCGACGAGCCAGATATCGCCTACATCAAATCCCAACAATACG
>JAQFYM010006794.1:0-11228 GCA_034694785.1 Agrenia bidenticulata
AAAGGTCTCTGATTTAAGCCTTCTAACTCTCCGGCCGCTTTGGATGCCCAGTACAGTTCTAGTAGTTATGAACTGGGGCGTACTCCCGACTTCCCGTTGTTCATCCATTCCATGGAGCGTCGATTTTGTGTATGACGATAATTGTCACCAAAGAGCAGTAATCCTGCAGTACTTTGTCAAGAAGATGAATTTCACAATTTCCTACACATCTTACCGTAATTCCTGGTTCTCAGTTCATGGAAACATCTTCGATCATATGGAATGTTATGACACGAATTGTCACTCAGCTTTAATCCACCGTATTAAGCAATCCAGTTTCCGTCTTGTATACTGTGACCAGAACATCCGATCTGAAACGATCTCCTTTTATGTTTGGCTATCCCCGTTCAGTCTGGGGGCGTGGCTTGGAATGGGGGCAATTATATTGGGAATCATAATAATAACTTCGGTCACCAAAGGTCAGTTCAAGTCTTCGAAGGAGGTGATTAATAATATCTTTGCTACTGTGTCAGTGGTACTTCGTCATAGTGTTGACAAGAACAAGTGGATTTTCTGTGGTTTTTCTTTGATTTGTGGGGTCACTCTTGCATCAATGTATGAGAATGACTTTACAGGGCACTTGGTCATACCTACAAAGGTCATCCCTTTAAAGAACTTGAAGGAGGTCATCGATGCCGGGTATAAGATTTTGTATCATAGCCACAATGCGGAGAAACTTCCTATGTTGGAGCATGATTCTGCAAGATATGGACTAAGCAGCATGAATCAGATCTTGGAGCCAATCACTGTTGATAACTACAAGGTTATTGTGGTCAAATTCCAAAGCACCAATCCGAAATATGCGTTATATGACATCTTTGAAGATGCGGGTACTTCAATGTATATGACCAATTATGTTCAGCTATATTGCCCACAGTTCAAATGCTTTAAAGTAAAGGAACCCTTGGAGAAGTCGAATGTTTACTGCTTATTTTCTCTCAGCATTGCCGCAACGTTTAAGAGAAATGTGAATAGGTTTTTCGAGAATGGAATTTATAAATTTCGACTTGTTATTGAGGAATTTCGGAGGAAAATGATATTAGAGACTCATAGAAGAAAATTTAAATCTACCCATTTAATTGTGCTAATTACATTCAAGAATTTAATTCCCATATTTGTCATGTACATGATTTTGGTTTTCATTGCGGGGTTATTTTTTATTTACGAGATTAAATTAAGAGTTGCGAAGATTGGAAAAGAATTGGGAGCATTTATTCTCACACTTGTATTTTCAGCTAAAGAGTATGTTTTAAAATTTAAGTTGGGCACATAAGTTGGGAAGCTTTGACACTATAACTCATCTAACTATAAAAGTAAATTACGTTTATAAACCCATAATATAAATTGTTATCAAAAATGAATGATGGATCAAAGCAGTATTATTTCTAAATTCACTTGGTAGTTATTCAATATTAGAGCAGTGCATATTTTTCTAACTTAAGTTTACAGTTTCTGCATTCATAATTCAATAATAAAAATACAAATTTCCGAAATACTTACTTAGTTAATGATTAGATGAATCCAGAAGAAGGAAACCCAGAGTACAGATCGCTCCTAATCTTAAAGTTCACAAATATGTAAAATTGAAAATGTATGGAAATAAACGATTTAAGTAACTTTAAAACAGCCTTTCAAACTTTAATTAACTTTAATCTAGCTTTGATCAAGAATTTAATAACAATATTATTTGATGTAACTATTAAAATAATTGTCGCTTAAGAATTCATGATCAATTCTTATCAAAAATAATCAATGATGGATCAAAGCTATATCGATTTTAAACCACCACAATCTTGATCCCAACAAACATTCAATAATTCAATAGTTTGATAAATTTACGACGGTATGACGCTACTTAAATTAGTATATATTTAGTAGGCTCATATTTTTACATATTTACAGAGAACGTATTTACACCAATGTGGTAATTTAAATGACCATCGTTGCCAAATTCCGCAAACAAGTTGATGTAATTACAAATATATTTTAAAAGCCAAATTAAACTAAAGACCATGGACGTAGGTTGTGTTTTTGAAGTTTGTTATCTTATTGTTATGTTTTAAAAGGATATATTGATTGCAAATGTCGATTTTCCATTTGTAACATCGAAGGATGGTGAATTAATTTTTGTAATCAATTTATTTTACAGATTTTGATTATCAAATATTAAATAATTCGATTCAATTCTTGTTCATGGCAGAAGAAAATATTTTGTTTCCATAGAAATTGGAATGTGGCAACAACTACACTTAAGAAGTTTTCATTCAATATCTCTGAAAAACGGTCAACCCTGCTTAACACTCATAACCACAAACTGACTTTTATTTTATAAGACATCAAAAGTTAAAGAGCACGTAATACTGGTAAACAGGCATACACAGATTAGTCAATTATAGAAAAACCAATTCAATGGGTTAGTTTGTGGCTTGAAATCCTTTTATTTAAAAAAAAAATTAACCATCTTCGTTTAACTACGATAAATAAATTTTGTGTAGAGAGAAATAGACCTTAATGCATTTAATCTTATTTCACGAAAACTAAAAAGCATTTAATCTTATTTCACGGAAACTAAAAAGCATTTCAAGCTGGTTTTCCAAACTCTGATTTAATGTGACTTTCAAATAACCTAAACTAAAGAAATCGCTATTTACACATTTTTTTTACATATTCAAATGTATTTTACAATCTTCTAAAATCATAATTTTCAACATGTGTAATTATTTGATATGACTTGTCAAATAAATAACATTTCTTGACACTTCAAATTTGGAATAAATACTTCATAATTTTTTAAATCAATGGGAAAGAGTAGATTGTAGTAGTTTAAGGAGTTGTAGTTGTGTTGGTAGGTGTGCAATTCAGGCCATCTACCGGCGTCGGTTCGTACCCATCATCGCAGACGCATTTGCTCTCTTGGAAGTTGCATGTGGCATGCGCAGTGCAGGCGGCATCCGATTCAGTGCACGTTTTCCCCACCAGTGCGACACATCTTCCAAGGGTCTCATCTAACTCCGCTGTCTTTTCATAAAAGCCCGAGCTGTTACAATTTCGTCGACATCGGCACTTCCCAACATCCACCAACCCACCAGTTAGGCATCTGTTGCCTATTAACGGTCGTTGTATGCACTCCACCGTCTCCTGGTATGAGTTGCACTTGTGTTCTGGGTAGTAGCAAAACTCGCCGTACGGCAACCCTGGATCTTCTGTCGTTTCCTCTTGGGCTAAGACGACGAGGGCAAGGACTGCAGCTGCAACACACAGGTGCAGTTTGAAATCCGAAATCTGCTCAAGAATTTAAAAGAAAAAGTTAGTTACTGGCTTTGAAAAGTGTTAGCGTTTATTTGAATGTCACATACAAGAATGATGAAATATATATATATTTAGTTTTTAAACCTTAGCCATATTTGAGAGGTGTTGATGAGTTGAATAAGCAGAGTTGAAGTGTTGACGAAGCAATGTGAGCAAGGTGGATAAATGCACTAAATTCATTATTATCAGCTTACAAATTAGGGAATTTTTATCTACTTTTGATTGATACGATGTTGCATATGATTGATTGATAGGTTGTCACACATAATTATTTTATGCACAGATTGTAGATCAAAACAACTTATGATAAAAGGTATACTAAAATCTAGAAATAATATTTAACATAAATAACAATAAATTTCAAAACTTATATCAAAAGTTTGTGATTTATTTGCAGATGATTTTGAGGAAGGAAGGACCGAGTGATTCAAACCAGGATAAGAAAATCAGATAGAATTAGCCAACGATTACAATTTTGAGCTCATTTCGGTTAGAGAAAAAGTTACAGCTGACCGTCCCGTTTGATGAGATTGTACTAGAAAAATTCATATACTATCATGAACGTGTCTCTTAAATATCGTTCGTCTTAGAAGAGTGAGAGAGAGATATGAAAGGTTCTAGCTCCTACTTAGGAAATTCTTAATTAGTACAAAATATTTCATATTCCCATCAACGACTTCATGAGAAACTCAGGTCACCAACAAGACTCACGAAATGTTACAATTCCTTTATATATTTTGACACCAAAACTTAATGTGCAATGGCAATAAATAAATTCAAAATGTGGAAGGGACAGGTCCATCAACCCAGTCTACAAGGCTTTTGTCCTGCCAGATTAAGCCCCCACGGGGTTCCATTATATCCGGAGGGAGCAGAGCTGCCCACGTTGGGGCGATGGCTCCTTCTTCCGGAGTGTAGTTACCTTTGCCCCCAGTCATATCGCTCTTGACCCAGCCGGGATGAACACTGTTCACAACAAGGTCGTCATAAGGTCGAGTGGCGTCCAGCAACCTTTGCTGTACTCTTGTCAATGCACAGACTGCAATTTTCGAAACACCGTAAGCACTATTTGGCCATCCGGCCGTCATGTGGTTCCCATCCTTCACACACCTGTCATTTAAAAAAAGCTGTCAGCATGGAATTCAAATCACTTAAACTAATCAGCATCATAAACGGGGAAATCATCTACCCGACTGCCCCATTTTGATTTAACTCAGGGCAGGTACAAAGCTCAATTCCCCGTCTATGTTCAGAATGAGCTAAAACTATAAAATTTGGCTGTACTTGATGTACTCGTTGATGATACCAGTCAGGGTCTCTTCTGTCAGCTTTGGTGACGAAAATCGTTCTCGCAATTTCGCTGCTCCGGGTCTTTTGGCATTGATTTTGGACAAGTGCCCTAGAAAAGGAATTAGCAAAGTTTAATTTCAAGTTAGAAATTAAATTGAAATGGTCGTGCTCGAAAGAGAGAGTGAGTTACCTAATCCGCTGGAAACGTTGACTACCCGGGCATGAGGCCTCAGAAGTGGAAATAGCTCCTTGCACACATTTAAAGTGCCGAAATAATTGATGGCCATCGTCTCCTCCGCCTGCTCCGTCAGCGGTGCTGATAAATTCGTCTACGTCACAATTAAAAGTATAAATTCATCAATCAAACACCTATCAAAAAGTTTCGAATTATGATCGTCTTACGAAAAAGGAAATGGCCGCATTGTTGACAAGAATGTCAAGTCCCCCGTAAGTATTTCGAATAAAATCAGCAAATTTCGTCACACTTTCCGCATCCTCAATGTCCAATTGATGGAACTTGGGCTTCAATCCCACCTGATCATAAAATCAAACAATTAAAGTTAATTAAAATGAACAATTAACATCACCTTTATATAAAGTTTCCAATGATTTTACACAATTAAATTTCAAAAGCGTAATGTCACTTGTTGCAGTTGGGCCAGGGCTGTTTGACCTCGGTACGAATCTCGGGCTGTTAAGTAGACGACGGTGTCATCATTTATAAAATGAGTGCAAAGGGCCTTGACGATGTAGAATCCTATCCCTTTGTTACTTCCGGTCACTACTGCCACTCTACTTGGACTTGGACAGGCCATCTTCACAATTATTTGACCTCAGAGATTTAATTGAAGCTTTTATTTAATTTTGATTGGATTTAATAATAATTAATTATTTCTAGTGCATGTTCAGCTTCAAAAATCCACTGGGATTTCCGGGGAATATTGATTAGTGAAATTCGCGGGTGGACTGGAGGAATTAAATTGTGTAAAATCTATGTCAAGTCTCATCTTACCCTGGCGATTTGTTTCATCGCTCAAATAAAATTATTTTAAATTTAATTAGCTCTTTATTTTTATTATGTGCAGTTTTAATTATATTATGAAACAGCTGGATTTGGTATTGAGAGCTTAGTTTTAATCTGCTTCTTCGGATTGAGCTTCCAAGTATTTATTGAGGTCCTGATAATAGTTTTCAACCTTTGAGTAGTGACGAGTATATTTGGGGGGGACGGGGGCCCAAATAATAGCATTTTGGACAGAAGGAGCTACACTCGTTATCATTCCAAACTCCTTAAAATAAATTTAAAAACATAATTAGCTTAACAATTAAAATTAAAGGTTTAAATAATATTTGAATTATGGTTACAGCTCTCTGAGGTACTTTGGCAGTATCCAGATGTCCTTTGATTGTTGGAAACTGTGGCTTTGAAATATGACCTGTGTGGTACTCTTGCATACCTTCAAATTTAGATTTAAAATTTTATATCAATTGATTTCTTATTTTTTTAAAGAGGGATGAGCCAATGGTTTTTTTACCTGGCTTGACAATCGATTGGTCCGTAATGGATTTTTCCATTATGTTGAATGAAATATTCAGAGTCTCTACAAATCGACACCTCTCTTTTTCAATGCCTAATGATGAACTGAAAGTGTTGGCTGTCGTGTTGTATTAAAAATCTAAAGATTCATTTGTAAAACTTGATAGATATATTATGAGAATTATGACGTATAGTAGTCGATTTTTTTATATACTTAAAAGAGGGCTACAAATATGGGATAGTTGCCATTGCCGTATTAGGAACTCCCAATCTCTGAGCTTAATCTTCTCCTTTTACTATTAAAGACGAGTCTCTCGTAGTTTTTTGTGACCTTTTTTTGTCTGAAGGTAAGTAATTTAAATCTGATTAAGGTTCAAACTAATGACCTTAAATGGATCTCATGACCTTGCTCAATTCCAATATGTTCATGGAATGTACTCCACCCTGTCGTGAGACTCAATGTCGATACGCACATTCCTACAGAATGAGACCCAATGTTATTGAAGCATTTGCAATGAAGCACTTTGTGTACATGCAATCACAAAGTCAGTTAGACACTTTGAGTTAAATAAAAAATAAAAAATAAAAAAAAGGAAATGCCAAACCCCAAAAAGTGTGAAAAATAAAAAATAAACCTTTCTTTTCCAATGTTTTTTTAAATTTAAAACCATTTTAATTTATACAAAATGAAAAATGAACAAAGTTAAACGCTTATAATCGAACTTTTTACAATCAGCAGTTTCAAATTTAAAATATTTTCCATCAAAATTTTTTGAGATGAGACTTGAGGATAAACCTGAAGGGAATTTTCTGCCCCGTTTGTAAAGAGAAGAGAAGGTAGTGGAAAAGTGAGGGGGGACTTGTAGAGCTTATTTCAAAGCTGGTGTTGAAGTCAATGTAGACTCGGAATTCGGACGACATTTGAAGGGAGTTTAAAACCGTGTCGAAATTATTGATAGCTTGGGTCATTTTGGGGTCAAAATTTTGGAAGGCTATTGTTTTGGATAATTGAGAGTGAAGGTAAATGTAAATGATGAATAAAGTACTCATGATGGTGGTAATGGTTAAGGTTCAATAATCTGCTTCAGAAACCTGCAATTGTTGCTGACGAAATTATTCTAATAATTTTGGATTTTAAAAGAATTTTCGGCTTAGAAATGAGGCTGGTCAACTGACCTATTCGTTATGAGAATTTCATTGAGAAAACGGATGGACAGATTTTAGTTTCGAACTCCACCAAGGGATTTCGAAATACCTTGGGAATAAATCGGAATTGCGAAAACGCCTTTTCTACTGAGTAACTCCTTTTGCTTGTAGAAAGCGTTTTTAAATGAAGGTATAAAGTTCTGAGCGTGTGCAGGCTTTAAGATACCACCTGAAGATAAGGGATCAAATTTCCGATAAGTTTCTCTCATTTTAAAATTTGAAGCAGAAAAAAAGGCACATCAGAAACTTTTTACATTTAAGTTAACCATATTTCAAAGCACATGCAATTTTTTGACAGGGGAAAGTACCACTGAAACATCTTCAACAAAATCTTACTAAACTTACTCAAACTTTGAATTTAATCGGTGGGGGTGTTGTTACAAAAAAAATTGTATTTGTTGAGCAATAACGGATTGAAGCTCCCATAGCATAATACCATAACCCATGTTTAATGAACATACTAGGGAAAAAAGGCAGTGGCCCTTATCATTCCTGATCACCTTCTAACTAAGAGGATTTCAAATATTATGGACCACCTCCAAGATTTGGATGACCTGTTATGCAGCCAATATTAATCTAGGTTACTCTTTAATAATACATTTCAGGGTTGGCCATTGAAATTTCAATTGAAAATGAAAAACCGTGAAATTTCATTAAATTTCAAAGCCTGATAAGTGTAAAAAATTAAAAATTGAACCTTTCTTTCCCAATGGTTTTTGAAATTTCAGACAATTTTTATGTATGAAAACTGAAAACGGAACCCAATTGTGCACTTATATTCGATTTTTTCAAATTTTTCATTTTTCAATTTTTTAATTTTAAAATTTTTCACACTCCAAATTTTCCCTTTTGTCATTTTTCATTCAAATATCTCTGAAAATGAAAATGGGCAACCCTGGTCCAATTAAAGCAAGGTTATGCAATAACTCAATGTTTCCAAGCAAGTGGGACACACTTTATTAAACACGACACTTTTCATTTTATTTTATTTTAACAACTTAAATTGAGAGTTGAGACAAGAGGATAGTTTTTACCAAGGATAGTTTAGATCAACAAAGCCGGTGTACAAGTTAAATTGTTAAGCAATGTACTAAGGGCTCCAAGTTAATTAAATTTAACTGCCAGCTGTCTAGCTGTCTTTATTCTTAAGTGTTTTGGATATAATTGTGAGAGTGTGCTACATAAACGGGACTGTGCAGTATCTTAAACGAGAATCTAAATATAAAAGGCTTAAGGAAATCGACAATAGAGGCTCGAGAGATATGAAACGTACATACTTTTTCTATGCTCGAGAGTTCCTTTCGAATAAATAATCGATTGTCCAATGCAGGGTTGGCCATTGTTTTCAAAATTTTCATTTTCAAATTTTCAATTTTTCAAATTTAAACTTTAAATCTTTTAAGTTTTCATTTTTCATTCAAATATCTAATAAAAATGAAAAATGGCCAACCCTGGTCCAATTAAAGATTTATGCAATAACTATATATAATAAATACCATATTTTGTAGTTTTTACATTTTAACGACTTTAATCGTCTATTTTTATTTGTTTGCACAGTCTTAGAATCTTTTTATCCTTCTGAGACTGTAGACGCAAGAGGTTAGCTTTTTTCTGCTCAGATTTTCAGTTTTACTCTGCTGAGTAACAAAAAATTGCAGCTTTTAATTTAAAATCTAATGTCATTGTGTAGAAAATTAAGACATGGACGTGTTGTTAGTGATTATGACCAATCTGAGTAAGTTAAAAAATGTATTAAGCTTTTTTTATGCATAATATAATTATAGATTAAATGATTTAAATGAATAAATTCCAGCATCTTCTATTGTAAACCATGACACTGTTTTACAAGTCCCTTTGAAAGCCTTAACCCCCAGCCTCTCTCGAGTCACAAACATTTTAGAATCCATGCCAAACTCATTGGAAAAGTTGCTCGTGGACCAGTTGACCTTCTCCTACTTTTCTATCGTGAGCTTATCCATAACATTAAACCATTTGACAAGTCAAACTTTAATTGCAAATTAACGTTTTTCCTAGCTAAAATCTTCGGAGAATACCTCTAGTCTCTTTAATGATGGGAGATTTGACAAGTCCCTTGTAAAGTTGGTATTCATGTTATCCCAAGAGTTTTCCTTTTCGGACCTTGACGATTTCCAGAGGATGTTTGAGATTCAAAAGATTTTAACAACCCGGCTGGAAGAAGATACTTTTATTCTTCTTTTGAAAATGACTGAAATTCAGTTGTGGGAAGTTTATCGAATCAAGGAGAAAATAATTAAACGTTTAGTCTTCAGTTTCACGGAGTTTAGGATATTTGAATTGGACTGGAAGGAGATTGTGGAATATACTTTGAAAAATAAGCTCCAAAGAAGATCCGATTTTGCCCAAATTCAGTTCATATCAGTTGTGGTAAGTTAAACTTAAACAATTTTAATATTAAATAAAAAAAATTCAATTTTAAATGTTTAGTCAAAAACATTAAATTTTGAAGTCTCTACAAAAACGACCAATGACCCTATATTGACCCCTAATGTTATATAATAGTTAAACGGAACTCGAACGCATTTGCGACGTGAATTTTACCGTAAGGAAGACCCCAACTTGGAGCTAACAGCATCTTTCTCTGCGGATATCTACACAGATTTAAAAACTTTATTAAATTTCAGGTTCAGGAATTAGTTATCATTGCTTATCTCAAGTTTCAAATGATTCCAAGCTTTACTTGAATTGGATATTTTTTTCCAAAGGTATAAATTAGTGGTTGGCCCTGTCGAAATGCTGTCCAATCAAAATTCAAATGTGGACTCTTCAGCTTACTTTGTGGTCACTACTATCGACAGAGCTCAGAAATTCGATTTGCTTATGCCTATGATGAGCACAAAGTTAGGAATTACCTCCTTTGACATTTTTATAAATTTATAATGAATTTTAATATCTTTGAATTTCAGTTTCGAAGCCTTTTTCAAAATCCCGAGCATAACTTCCATTCGAAATTCTCATATCTCTCCTTTTAAAAGTTCTTTATGGCTCGGCCTTGTGACCACGTGGCTTCTCTTCTTCCTCAGTATTTTAATAATTGGAAACACGGGACTCAAAAATGTAAATGGCGTGGTTAACCCTTCCGTTTCTAAAGGGTCTAGATATGGATATCCTCTATCCGAACTATTGTGGTGGATAACAGTTTTGGTATTGCTTAAGGGTAACTTGTTTTAACAATAAATATAAGTAATTACTTAATAAGTGATTAATTGTTAAATAAGTATTTACTAACAGCTCATCATTCAATGCCTCGGTCCAATTCCTTCCGAGGGGCGTTGCTCACAGGGAGTTTGCTGGGGCTGGTCATTTTCATAAGTTATTCGGCAGTTATCTTATCCTCTTTGAAGACGTCGCCATTCCCCATCAAGTTTTTTGAGGACTTGATTGCCTTTGAATTTAAATTTACCGTTCATGAAAAGAGCGGCCCTATGCAGAATGCTCTCCAGGTACTTCAGAAGGTGTTACATTGTGCAAGCACCATCTAGCGGTGGGAAAACTATAGTTAAATTGGGGATAAGGGTAACCTTACTCTTACGCGTAGCATTGGGTAAGTGTAAGGGAACCCTAGTCCAGCATTTTAAAAAGGACCATAAGTTTTAAAACTCAAACTGATGCTGATATTGACTATCTCCCCCACAAGATGGCCAATTCACACTTTTACAATCTGTTTCGGAATAATTAAAATGATTGTGGGCTTGATTTTATTTTTCAGAAGCTTATTGACCTCAATGACCTGCCTCAAGAAATGCTCTTAGTCGACAGTCGTCATCAGATAAGTCATATCCTGGACGAAGGGAGGACGTCTCATATA
>JAQFYM010006795.1:0-11228 GCA_034694785.1 Agrenia bidenticulata
GGACAAAAGGGGGGGGGGGGGGGGTGGTGTACATTCCTTTATAAATTTTTAAACGCCTGAATTGAAAGGGAGTCTTTTTTGTGATGAGATTTTTTTAATTTTTAGACTCTAAGGGCGTGTTCCAAATTTTTCGCATCGTAAAATTAGGCCAAAATTTTAAGGGTTAAAAATTGCAATGGGAAAAAAATATTCCAATATATTTTTTTTTGTTGTTCCAATAGAAACAATCCCTATGGAATCATTTTTCCTTTAAACATAAAAGTGCCAAACATCGTAGCCTTAAATTTTTTGTGTTCCAATGGAACTTTTTAAAAACATTAAAAATTAAATTCCAATAAAAAAATTCCATAGTAAAATTTACCGTGTTTTTTCCATTGGTAATTTTCTATTGGAAAAGATGTTCAATGGAAAATATTCAATGGCAAAAATATAGAACGCGCCCTAAATACAAAATTTATTATTATAAATTTAGAAAAAAAATCGGAAAGTTTAGAACGTTTAAAAATACGGTTTTAAAGCCCTACTTTTTTTTCAAAAACACTGACTACCCCCTGGCTCGAAATTTCCTGAGGACGCCAACGTGTCTATTTAATCTGCAAATATCCATATACTGGCCGGTTCAATATTAATTATCGTAAACTACTAGTAGAAAAAACCTTTTTTTTTAGTAAAAGTTGATATTTTTTAAATTTGCTTGATCTAAAAACTGAACGTTTTTAAATTTTGATGTATGAAAAAAAAAATGTGTACACGATAATAAAAATTTAAATATGAGTCTTTAAATTAGCTGTTCAAAGCATGTGTTTTACTAAATTTTTCTATTAGTAAATATGATATTTATTTGCAAGTATATCTAAATATACTTTTGTGTCTATTCTAAGACTTATTACAATTCTCTTCTTATTTTAAATTGCCTTGTGATCTGTCTATAGCTTAAATTTTCAAAGAATTCACCGGATTAGTGTTTTCAGTCTTTGCTACGCGCAATCGATAAAGCATGTCGTTTTACATGGAAGTCGCTATTAAAATTTGCGTAAAGTGCATTCTTTGCATGTCTATTTGCATTTTTATTAACTGGGGCGAGAAAAGGGCATAGTTTGTTTTACGACCCCAAAATAGTATTGAGCAAATTGTCTTTTGAATTTTTTCTTACACTTAAGACAAGCATTGTATTTTAGTCTAACAGTATATAAAATAACGATCTTGTAAAGTGGTAAAAATCAATGTCCTTTTTATAATAATATTACGTATATCTAAGTATGAATTCGACGCGCAGTCGTCTGTTTTTTATAAAATGTTTATTTTTTTTTACAAGATTTTGCACATTATTAAATTAGTAGGTTTTACTTCTTAAGTTGAACTTTGAATACACAATAAGAACTTGAGCGTGTGTATGTCGCAACGACAGAATAAGTGTATAAAAGTGTTTTATCATTGCTTGTATCTACTAAATCTCTAGATAACAAGAACAATATATTTTATTATCTATCTACCAAACACCAAATGGACCTGTTTTCTATTGTTAATATAATTATTTAGTAAGGTAATGACATATAAAGTATTAAATGTATAATACACAAGCCAAAATAATATTAGTAGTCAACTTTAATTAATACACTTTAATTTTCCGGGAGATAATTATTAGCACGAAAAAGACACGTAATTCGAAAAAAAAACACAAAAAAAATAAAGGATTAGGACATGTCGTTTTATTTTCTTACTTTATTGTCGTTGGAAGATCGTCTACTAAATATGAAAGAATACTATTAGTATGTTTGGCCATTTTTGTTTTATAAAATTGCATTTTACGCCCTGAATATCGTATTAGAATTCAGCTAAAACAATTTTTACGAGCTTTGATATTTAATAGTTTGCAAAACCATGTATGTTATTGGAGAAGAGTGTAATCCTTCTATTTTTTAGCAACATAAATATGCCGTAAAAAAACTGCTTAGACCGGAATATAAAATAAAATGGTTATAATAAGGGCAAAAGATAAATTGGTTGTACACTTTTTGGGCAGTAATTTATTAGGCCTAACTTTTGGGGATCGTCGACTGCACTTGTAATATTAATAAATAAATATGATGAATATTATAGAATAAAAAATGACCGCAAACAACAATAAAAGGCTGTTACATCAAGTTGGTACACCATAATTCTAGCAAATTTATCTTTATGGTGGTTATCAAGGGTAGGTTGCTGGGGGTTTGGTTAGGAATAAGGTTATTTATTAGAAAACAACATCTGGATTAGATCCAATTTTAAATTTATGCATCTTTTTGAACAAAACTTTAAATCTAGACATATTATACGCACTAAATTTGAGGAGGGGCTTAACTACTCGATT
The DNA here is from genome assembly GCA_034694785.1 of Agrenia bidenticulata. Taxonomy (NCBI): domain Eukaryota; kingdom Metazoa; phylum Arthropoda; class Collembola; order Entomobryomorpha; family Isotomidae; genus Agrenia; species Agrenia bidenticulata. Next base: position 2,351 of record JAQFYM010006795.1, read on the forward strand.
ACCATAATAAGAAATGCATATTTGAAATGAAATTATGCCATGATTTATACTGTTTTTAGTCTGTATTTTGTTAGCTTATGTGCTATAACCGAATTACAGGCTTTTTTCGTGCATATAATTCGTTGCCAATTTTCCGCCTTTGATTGATTTTATTCTATGGGTATTGCTATATTGTGTTTTTGTTTGAAAAAGTAAGTTGTTTGTTGTATATTCCGCAGGGGTTTATTCCCTGGTCATACTTCATCGGAACCATATTAAGCTGTCTAAAGCATCCCATATAGTATTCTTGTCTATGTTTTCCTTCTTTATGTTCTACTCGCTACGACATTTAACCCGACAGCCGTTTATAATATATTATACATATTTGTGTAATACTCTATATAAAGTCAAACAAAGACGCATCGGTTCTAATTAAATAGGCGCCTACCTGTAAAATACAATCAAATCCTAAAACAAGTTAGTTTTTTAACGTTCTCAAAAACCGTCATATTAAAAAAAGGTAATTTTTTTAAGAGTATAACCATTTTTAACAAATAAGCATTAGCTTATTATATATGATCAGGCCTATTGAAATACGGAAAAACCGACAAAATTTATGTATTTTCCGTTAATAAGGATTTTTTAGTAAAAGTTATTTACGGAAAATAAAAGTTAAAATGTATTGCAAGATCATAAAAAAGTCAAATATTTTTAGTAAGTAAAAATCAACTCATTTTCAAATACGGAATTTATAAAGAACTTTAAAATAAATATAAAATTAGCAAGTCAAATAACTATACATAATTCTGTAAAAAACGAAAACTCTAGGAAACCGTAGTATTTTACGCAAAAAAGCAACATCTTAAAACTAAAAATAGAATAAAATGAACACTAACAACGTGGAAGCAAATAAGGTACAAGTTTTAAAGAAATAAAACTAATATTTTCATGTTGATGTAAAATTCAAACAAAAGCATGTTAAAAGTTTCTAATACTATACTGAAGCTATTTAAAAAGGCATTGTAAATATATTTTCTAAACAAAAAAAAACCAAAATTGATATTTTTTGTTTATTATCGCATATTACGTTCAGAAATATTCTCTGAAGATTCCAGGGGTAAAAATATTAACTTCTGGACTCCTACTAAAGGGCTTTTTTTTTGTATGTCAAGTGTAATTTTTTTTTCTTTCAAGCTTATCGCTTAAAATTTGTTTTATGACGTAAAAATTGCTTTTTTTATTGTTTAAAATATAGTATTTTTACATATAATATAATTTAAAAGATTTTAAAATGCATTTTCAGGTTACAAGAGATATTGCAAAAAAACTTTAGGATACGTTTGCTTGTAGAAAAATGTTCGTTTAAACTAGCAAACAACGGCTTTTCCGTAAAATCCGTAAATAAGACATTTAAAAACAGCAAAATTTTCCGTATTTAAGTATTTACACCTATTTACGGAAATCCCGTAAATAAATAGGCCTGTATATGATACAATAAATGGACCTGATTTCTTTTAAATTTGACTGTGTTAAATTAAAAAGTAATAATGGTTATTTGGATACATAAAATGTGCGCAATTGTGCAATAAACATAAAAAGCTAGTATTTGAGAATTAAAAAAGATTTATTGAAATATTAAAAAAAATCACTTTTCACTTTTCACATTTAATTATTTTTATTGGTAGTGTATACAGATGAAATTATAGAAAATATATATTTTCGTTGTGTAGGTTGTGACATTAAATTTTGTTTTGCTTGTTAAAATAATTTTTCATATAAAATAAGCAAAAAATATTCGGTTATTTATGCCTACCGTCGTTTTTAGAAGATAGTAACCCCACGCGCGTATCCAGGGGGGTGGGGGTTTGAACTCCCCCTCTCTTTAAATTTTGCGCCTGAATTTACAGGGGGGGTCTTTTTTGAGCAGAGATTTTTTGGCCAAAAAAATTTAAAAATGAAAATTTTCATAAAAAAATAAAAATGATTTTTGTCATTTTAAATCGTGTTTTTAAGGCCAAAATTAAAAAAAAAACACTGACTAGCCCTGGGCAAAAAAAAAAACCCTGGCTACGCCACTGAGTAACCCCCATATAACAAATATTTCAAAAAAATAATTATATAATTCTGGTAAAAAAACTATACATTGAAAGCTCGTATACATTTTAACTTGCAAAAATTATTTGATTTGCTTGATAAAAAATCAGCCAAAAATACAGCAATTAAATTTATGTCTTTTTTTACTTTTTCATTCTGATTTTTCTTTTTGTATGGGATACTATCTTCTAAAAACTATGGTAGTATCGTTGAATTTTTAGACCAAAAAGATAATAATTGTTATAAAAAGCTATCTTTTCAACTATTTATAGCCTATAGCCGGCAAAAAAAAGGTTTAACATGCTTATTCACAGATGTACTCTATAATCTATTTTTATTCGAAATTTAAATAGATTAAAAAACTTAAAAAAAGTAGTAAGGAAAAATAAAATAAAGCATAATCAATTTTTTATGAAAAAAAAATCCGTATGTTTTTACAAAAAAAAGATATGCAAAAAGATATAATCGAAAATTAAACTCTTCCATAAGTTTTTAATGGTGTTTTAAAATAATGCTATTTTTTTCTCTAGATTGAATTGCTTTTTCTCGTTTTTAATAAAATTATAATAATTTATGACTTATTTTTTACAGATCTATTAAATAAAACTTTTTTTAAGAATTCACGCAGGATATCTATCATTGTGGTTATTTGAGTAAAGACTACCTTTAATATTATATAGACGTGCATGCTCATTATAAGTGGGTACACCGGGTGCATAAAATGAATAATAGCATAGTAGGGTTGGGTAATAATTTTTACGATACTTACAATTATGAAAAATATCAGGAAAATTGTAGATAGGATCCCTATGAATATAATTTATATTATAATACACAATAACTTAAATTAAATTCTGATTTTTAATCAATAATTTTTTAATTAATTTAGGTAATATGAATATGGACCGTTCCACCAATATACAGAAAATATTTATAAATAATCTTGCTTGCTTTAATCTAAAAAATGAACATTCATATTTCTTTTGTATTACATTTAGTTAATTTTCTGAGGGCGCACCCGGTAACTTACACGATACCAAACATTAAGCAGGTACCAACAAAGTGCTGCGCCACAGACAACAATATATTCAGTTCTGAAAGTAGCGCATGCTGCAGTGATTGTGAAGAGACCGGTGGACGCTGCGGAGACAGTGATAAGGGCGATAAAAGGAAGAAAAAACCGGAACATTTTATTAAATGTAAGCGGGCTCCATTACCACCAAGCTGTAAATTCAATGTGTGGGACGCCTATAGGGACGGCGAGAATGCTGAGAGATGCAGGCATGTTAACCATAAGAGAGAGAAAATTTCAATCCCAATCATAAATTTCGAAGAATGCAGTACAAAACCAATTTGGAAAGAAAAAAGTCACAGGACAAGATTCATCAACAAAGTTTGCAGATTTTTAGAAATATATTACAGAAGTCACTGCAACAAAGAAACAGCAAGAGCACTGGGGATTATATATGATGAATTACATAAAAACTTCGATATACTACTAATTTTCATCGCCCATAGTATTTTTAACACAGGTGGATTTAAACATTTAGTAAATGAGGGGCGAAGATGTGACGACTTTTTCAGAAGCAGGGGATTATTGCAAATTACAACTGAATGCAACTATCAAAGATTGGATGAACTTACAAACTGTGATATTTGGACATGTGAACCAGAAAGACTTGGATTCTTGTCAAGAAGCGCAGTTACTGCCACCCTAAAATTCTGGACGCATTGTATTGTTCGGGAAAGTGACAGAACCTTTTGTGGGACATTGAATGTATTGAATCCCAGGGAAGCAAGGTGCTATGCGGATGAATCACCTGAATTGATGAAGAAACTGAAACATAGGATACAAGTGTATAGGAAATTATGTGATTTTTTCAAGAGGAATCCACGAATGGGTGAGTGCTACTGATGTTAAATAAAGTTCCGTAAAAACATGAAAAAAAATATTATTTTAAATAGTTTATTTACTAAAAAATCTAGTATAGTTAATACTTAATTGAGCTTTAATAATTCATGATTGCATTTTTAACAAATTAAAATCTTTTTTTACAAAGAGATGATATTAAGACTTGATTATAAATGCCTATCTGTAAATACAAAAAAAAAGTTAATTATTTTTAAGGGTGAAAAGCGAATCAGAATTTACCCTTAAATCAGGTCACGCCTAAAAATATAGGGTCGCGGGTTAACTTAAAATTAGATCCATGTTTTGTATATAAAAATCTATATTTATAAAAAATATTGTTTTTTTTATTGGTTTTTTACGCAGCATTTATATTTCTAGAAAATCACATTACCAGTCTAAAAAGCATTTTAAAATATGCTGGCTGCCCCTATTCCCCGTCGATTACTTTAAATTACTTTGTTATAGTTTTTATGATTTTTATAAGAAAATTTTCCTTATATGTTAGCAGAAATTTTCTTATAGTGTGGTTTGTATACCAACAAAACTCGATTATTCGATATGATCCGGTTGAATACTTGAATGCATGAATTCGAGTTTTTTGATGTGATAAAACAAAATATTTAAAACACTGGTAAATCTATGGGTTCTTAATTTTAATGTGGACATTATATAAAACTTGCAAAATATAGGTAGTGTAAATATGCAAATTTATAAAACGAATAAATGGAAACTCCATGTAAAATTTTGTAAATTCACGTGTCCATAAATAATGCTGATTTAATTATTTGTTTTTTGTATGTTAAATTAACATAATCCGGGTTTCCAGGAGGGTTTTTACAGCCGTGTTTAAAAAATTAGGAATATTGTTGTTAGATTGGTTCGTTAAAATATTTAAAATATACAACAGATTACAGTTTTTTGTGTTCTTTGTTGATTAAGATGATGGTGTAAGCAATCTAGATGGCCCATATAATTGTATACATAACTAAGCTTTTACTGACAACGAATCTGTCAAGTAAAAAACATGCTTATATTTGTTTCTAGAAGTATTAAAAACCTTTTTTTGCAAAAAAAGGTTAAAGGCTGTTCATGAATCTTTTTTAAAACGCTCGAATTAAATTTAATATGCTAAAAATTAACGAAAAAAGTAAAAATAATTTTTAAGGCTAATCTAAAACTTTAATTATAATGCATGAATACAATATTAACACATATATGTATATTATATGCTTGTCGTATGTCGGATTTTGTTGCTTATAGTATCATTCATAAAGTTATTTTATGAATAGCATCTGCTTATAAATACCTGCATTATTTTTCATTTTGTTTGTTGAAACTCTTTATAAAATTACGACATATATTTATACGGTTTGTGTGAAACGCCATAAAAAGCATGGAAATTAATTAGAGTATGGTATACTTGATTAAAAATAAGCAATATATGTTGGATATATAATAGGCTTGTCCAACTTTTTTTATCTATAGACAAAAAAATCTTCACAATGCTATTTTATTATAAAAAATAAAAAAAAATTGCACACATATGCAAATGATAGTTATTTGACAAATTCTTAGTTTTGCTCTTTTTTTTTATTATGTATTTAATTGATAAAAATGATTTTTAAAAATTTATCTTTACTAATAATTTATATATATATATATTGTCGAAAATGCCTGTCCAGGAAACTATATATAGATAAAATCTATATACAGATAAAATCTTATAGACAGTCGAACTGTCTATAAAATTATTTTTTTACACCTTCATCGATAAAGAAGAAAAACAATTAGGATAAGCCGATGTTGTCTATTTTTTTGTCCAATAATTTTATATATAGATAAATAGATTTGTCTATAGATAAAAGTTATCTATACTTACCGAGGTTATCTATAGATAAAAATCTTGGACAAGCCTAATGACTCTAATTAGTGAATTTTAAGCGTCTTTATTTTTTTGGGACAAATTTGTGTCAACTTTACACTGTTTAGACCATTCTGGTTTGAACAACTTGATAAATTTGCATAAATACTATTATCGCTGTTCTAAAAAAGTATTTTGCTGACTTCTGTCATTTATTTGTTAAAATTCTATAGCAATCAAAGTAAATATTTTTGAAATCAAGTGAACTTTTTAAGTGAAGAACTATATCTTGTTAGTATGCATTTATGGTTGTCCAGATTAGGGTTTGCATACCCGGGTACCCAGGTATTTGGCGCTTTTTTGCGATAATTCATACCCGAGTATTTTTTCAGGGTATCCGGGTATTTTGAACCAGGTTTTTCTTTTAACAAAGCTTCTTAGAACAAAGTAATTGCTTTGAGTAGCCAAATTCCTGTACTAGTTGCGTTTATATAGCCATAAAATTAGTTTGTATATACAAAAGGTACTTTTTTGTCCTGGGCTTTGTAAGAATATATATAACTACTGTATTTTTGTACGCTTTATGTGTAGAAGTTAATGCAGTTTAAAACTTTGCTTTTTCAAATAGTTTTTATGTATCCGTCACTATTTGTTTTATTCCCACGAAAAAAAAAAATATGGTATTTACTAAAAGCAGGGTTTTTTTTATACAATTTTTTTTCAGTGATTGCATTTAGCCCTTATCGTTTCATTTATCTATTTATGAATAAAATTCTCGTAAAAAACCTATAATATTATGAGTATTTTCGATTTTATAGGATTATTGAGTTTATAGATATTTTCTTTCGTATAATAAAATATAAACAGTGTTGTAAGTTGAAAAACAACAATACGATGAGAATCGTGTTTATTTACGGTAAATTAAAAGTTAACACAAACTGAAATTACAAAGCATACAAAAAAGTCACCAAGATGACGCCCATATGTGAAAGCAAGCTTTAAACACAACAAACATTCCATTGTTAAGAGTGAACGCTGCATTACAGTAAATTTGTTTATAAATTAATTTTGACCGAATTATTATATTAAATAGAATACTATGCTTATCGTTTAAATATGTACGAGTATTAAACATGTCTTTTATAAACAATTAATGGTTAATGTTTTTATAGTTATGGTATGGATTAAGTTCAAGTACAGAATTACATGCATAAGATATTGTATATTTATTTATTTTTTATTTTTTTAATTTTAATTTATTTAAATTGGACCGTTCGTACAAAACAATTTTATAATTTTTATTTGATGAGCAACTATATTTTTACTCAAGTTTTGTACTCATAAGAATTTTTTTCTGTAACTTAGTTTAAAGTACAGTAAAGGAAGTGCAAAAATACAAGAATAGCTAAAAAGATAAAAAACACAATAATCGTACACTTTAATTGTGTATAGGTGTGGGACTTTTTTGTTTTATACAGCTGTTGGATGTAGAATAAAATCATATTGTTAGTTTCTATACGCTTTTGTACAATAAATTGGAAATAACCAAGAAAAATTCATAATTACAACAAAAACTGTAATTCAACGCCAAAAAGTAAGTACCCGCAACAACGGGTGCTATATACATGCAAAGCAAAAAAAAAAACATACACATATTTATGATAGTATCGAAAAATCCGAAAGAAACAGAAATTTACTTTCTAGAAGCAAATCGTGGTAAAAATTTTGACAAAAGCTTTTAATGCAAGAAAATGCATTTAATTAGACAGATTTTTATATTTTTATATTTTTATAACAGCGTTAACTAACATTAATTTTAGACTAATTTTTTTGAAGAAAATACAAAAAAATATACTATAACGATAAAAAGATTTTTATTATAATTTTTTTTAATCACCTTTACAATGCTGTTTTCTATAACCACACGGAAAATGAGGTATTTTTTTTTTGTGTTGCTTGATCCCTGGTTTTTTAATACCCGGATATTGGTCGTTGTAATTTACAGGCAAAGTTACCTTTTGTACACAAATTGTATTTATACTTCAGTAAAGCGTATTAAAAGCATTTTTATTATAATTTTTCTTCTTTGCTAATTTACTTTTGCAATTTATATCAATCAAACGTATGTTTTTTTGTTAAAAAATATTAAAAAGATATTTGATTATTAACCCTTTAGTACTTTACTTGAATTTTAAAAAAAACGTAAAACTTAAATTTTTTAAATTTTAAATTTACCTTTATAAACTTAAAAAATACTTCGAAGTCTTAAAATATACGAAGATCTTAGACTTTTTATATATGTAATTGTACCTCTGTCACAATAAATGCACATTCAAGTAAACTTTATTGATTTAATTGAAATTTTTGCTAAAAATATTTATGCTGTCAAAATCTATCAAGTTTCGAGAACAGCGACGTGCAAATGAAAGTAAACAGTCTTGCCAAGATATACATTTATACAATTTACATTCCGCAAAAATGTCAAATAGAAGTCGCATAGAGAAAAAGGGATAATGGAAGTTCTTTCTAAATAGTGATCACTTTTTCAAAAATTGAAAAAGATATGTATAAATATCGGGCAATAAAGATGTTATATAAAAAGCGATTTTTTTATTTACTTTTTGTTTATTTTAGTACGTAATTTATTCAACTTTAAAATGGTCAAATTCTATTATTTAAATTTATAATACTTATATGCTTTTCCATGAACTAAATTGATTTAAATGAATAAACCTTTTGCGAAATATAGAGTAGTAAGGTTTCGGTTAATTTATTATCATTTATATACACAGGTTCTTTTTCATTTTTCTTCACTCCTTTTTCATACTACTTATATAAATTAGGGGGACAAAAAAATTAGAAAAACCGGATTAGCGGCATTTAAAATTTTAATAAAAACTGATAAGACGGCAACAGGATTCGAACTTACACCGTCAAAAAAATTACAAAAAAAGTACTAAAGGGTTAATGATAACCAAAAAACAAATATGTGTAATGTTTTTTATATTTCTTGACGCTAATACATATGAATG
>JAQFYM010006796.1:0-11227 GCA_034694785.1 Agrenia bidenticulata
TTAATAAATTAATTTCGTAAATAAACAAAAAGTAGATCGCTTTTTATATGATAATTTTATTATTCCGATAATTTATATATTCTTTTCAATTTTTAAAAAAAGGATCACTATTTGAAAGATCTTCTATAACCCTTTTTCTCTATGCGACTTATTTATGACATTTTAGCGACAAGTGAATTGTATATATATATATCTTAGCGGACTGTATACTTATATCTGCTTCATTTGCACTCGTCTCCCTCGAAACTTGTTTGATTTTGACAGCATAAATATTTTTAACAAAAGGTGCAGGTATATCAATAAAGTTTACTTCAATCTGCATATATTGTGACAGCAGGTACAATACATATATAACAAGTCTAAGATCTTCGTATATTTTATCAACTCGCCGTATTTTGTGAGTTTATGGGGGTAAATTTCAAATATAAAAAAATTACGATTTATGGGTTTTTAAAATTTAAGTAAAGTACTAAAGGGTTTTGATGGTAAACAGCTTTACAAACATTTGCATAATAAATATTTATCTAAATATCTTATTTTCTCTAACTTTACAAACGAGCCTTATTTAATGCTAAGTGTTATGAAATCTGGTCTTTTTTTTACAATTCTTAGAAGAATTTTTAAAAAGCCAAACTTTTAATTTTTAAAGTTTTTATAATGATTTTTCTGCACAAATTAATTGTAAATTGAACTTGTAATAGTATTACTAATTGCTTTTTATGCGGACATGACTTTTTGGCTACGTTTTTTCTTATTTGTATTATACTAGTAAAAAGGAAAATAAAAGAATATTGCAATTAAAATACGGTTTACTAACAGACAATACTTTTTACTATGTTGTAACCAAAAGGGGATTTTACACAGATCAGTAACATATTTTCGTAAAATAAAAAACAAAAATGTATACTGCACAAAAATAAGATTAAATATACATATAGAGTATAAAAAAAATATTTTTTTTGTAGGTTTTACTGTAAAAAGACGCTGGTTTATGTATTTTATAATATACATATAACTTTACAATTCAAATAAAAAAAAATAGTATTGGTTGTTAAATCGCAACACCAAGATGTCAAAAAAAAAAGAATATTTAATTTAATCGATAGATATTTCTTATTTGTTTCTTACAAGCTTACTGTACTTTTTGTCGGATAATCTTTTTAATGTAGATGTAAAAAAGTCCTTGCAATAGACTAATAAAATTGCAAAATATAATTTTTTAGTATTTATGTACATGTTGCTTAACTGAATGCGTGCATGCTTTTATTAAATTGTATATATATATGTTCTAGCTGTTGCATTAAAGTGATTGTTAAGTTTTTATAGTTTTTGTTGTGAATTAACAAAAAAAACCGCTATAACATTGCTTCAAAATAATTTTTGATACAATTTGTTATTCTAAAAAACTAACTTTTGCATGGAGAAAGTTATTCTTTTGTGTGTTTTTACATTTGTAAATGCTGCAAGCAATCATATTAGAAAACCAGCATTGACTTTATTTGCACTTAATAACCATAAAATATAATATTATATAGTTTTTGTACATAATTATACTACAAAAATTTTTTTATGTTATGTGGTAATCTAATGAGTGCCATTTATACTTAAATAATCATGTTTTTGCATCAGGCCTTACCGAATAAAATTGGCTTGTTTTTTGTATAACAAAAACTATAACAAAGGTAAAAAGTCATGTGGTTTTTTTCGTAAACTTGTTTAAAGGTGTTAAAAGCTGCTTTGCATTTAAGTACTGTCAACATCTTTAGAGAAAAATATAACGGAGTATCAATTATTATAACAACAACCAGTCATGTTGTAAAGTGCATTGTATTATAGAATTGTGTGTGGTGTAATTTATATATACATACGTTTTTTGTATGGCTTATATAAAAAAATTAACTCGTGATAGGATATAGAATAAAAATGACGAAAAACTAAATGAGATAAAAAAAGGTTTAAAGAAATTCTTTTGTGCTGTTAAATTTTATTTTACAATAATGGCGGTGTTTATTTACCAAAATATCTTTTGTTTTTGGCCTTCATTTTTCAGTAAAAATCCCGCTGGCACCGGGTGTAAAATACTTATCAAGGCAAGACATATTTGTCTGCTTTTTCTTATATCAAACATAATTTAATTTTTAATTAAAATACGAATGTAGTTTGAAGACAAAAACACTATTCGTTGAATCAAAATACTGTCCTGCTCAGTATTTTATAGTCTTTTAAAGACGATTATAAACCTTTAAAAACATATATTATTCCGCGAAACACATGTAGTGAACTAAATCAATAGTAACCTATCATAAAAACAACAAAAGCAAGAAAACTGCGCTTAAGTTGCTTCATTTATGCTTAATATTTTCATTTGCCACTGTTAGAGGTAGTAGTCTACGGTAAACGCCATATCACATTAAATGTATAAAAACAAAATATTAACAAATTTAATATTTATTTAATATTATACAAATATAGCAAAAAAAACATATTGAACAAATTCAGCAAGTTTTGCATCATTAACGGCTTACTCAATAAAATAGTGTAGAAAAAAATATCTAAATTGCACACATTTAAAAAAAAGATGCTGTGAATAAAATTATGTAATGATGCATATGCAAAATGCAATAAACTATTGCTTAGATAAATTACTATATAACGTATTTTTGCCATTGCAATCAAGCAATATTTGTGAATGTATATCGTAACGGACGTAAACTTATAGAAACTCCTTGATGCTATATAAACAAATTCCCTTAAAAAATATGATTTTGCATATCTATATTTTATATATGGCCATTATCAATAAAGGCTTGTATTTTTCAAAAATGCTTTACACTATTCGCTTAATAATATATGCATAGAAAACGCTATATAAAAAGATTGTACACACTTTTTTTTTTATTTTTACTTAATATACAACAACAGATTATTTCATTACGTAATACAAAACCTTCTCATAAACTTTTGGAAGACAACTTTGCAAATATAAACGTACAAAATTTAATTATGTATTTTTTTTTAGATAAACCGCTTACTGCATCGAAATAAAAATTATTGTAACAATTTGTTAATTTTTATGGTAATTTTTATGTCAATTTTAACTCCCAAAATAACTTTTAAAATTAACACAGGCAATATATATTTATTCTGTATTAAAATAGATTGTTTATATGTATTTAAAAATCCGCAATAAAAAATTACGTCTAAATATCAGCAAGAAAACCTATCCAATTTTTTTAAAGTTACGCTAAAAACTTGAATTCTACTAAAAACATACTGTAAATGCGCAAATAATTTTTATTAGCACCTCACTACAGAGGCGTTATCTAAATTTTTTGCACCAGGAAATGTTAAACTTTATAGAAAAAAGTAAAGCAGGTAAATCTTTTTTGTGAGACTTTTTGAAATTTATCAGTTTTTTTACACATTTTTCAATTCAAAAATTTTTACGGTAATTTCTGAATTAAAAAAAATCTCTTCAAGAAAAAAACCCTACTAAATTCAGATATTGAAAGATTTTTGGAAGGTACAAAAAGAAGAAAGAAATCATTAAATACCTCACGTCACCTATAAAAGCCACAGATTAAAAGTAAAATGTATTTTTTTAGTCCACGAATATATAAGACCATATTTTTGTCGCTTAAAAATAGCTATAAAAGCTTTTTTGTGAGTTAGAAACTAGTAAAAGAAATGAACACATTAAAAGTTATCTTAATACAGGAAGCGACTTGTTACACAATTAAAAAAAAATTTGGCTGTACAAGAGCACTTGTGTTTTTTTAGTATATTTGCATTAGTCAATTATATTAAAAATGCAGGCGTTGAAACATTTTAGGATAGCCTTTTTTTGCCAGAAGAACTTTTAAACATTTTTTACATGTTTAAAGAATTTAAAAGATAAGAATATTTGTTTAGCCGAAGTAAAAAATTATATATTAATTATTATACTAGAAATTAGTACAAATACGTGAAAATTAAAGTTTAAAAAGTCAATTTTGTTAGAGAATTATTATGAGTGCTAACATTTTAATGCATATAATTTTCCAAAATTATATGTCAGAGACATACAATTGCAATATTATATTAAAAAAAAAAACTAATAATAAACAATACTTACAAAATAGATAATAACCTAATTTTTTTGATATAATGTATAAAATAGCTCATCTTTAGTGTATCAATAATACTTTAAAATAGAGATGTAGCTCCAATGTTGTACAAAATGTGAGTTTATCGACCAAAATATGCAAAAATTGTATGTACAATTTTTAAGCTATATCGTGATGTTTTAAAATTTCTTTTGTTGTTTTAAAAAGTATCTACTGTTGGGTTTTCTCTTTTCGTGTGTTCTATATTACTTCCTTTTGCATTTGTTTGATTCATTACGTATTATGGGCTTTTCCTGCTGTAATTTTCTAGTAAAACAACGCGGTTATCATAAAAAAAACACATGAAGGAGGTTGTTTTGTAATATTTTACATACCTTCTAAAATGCAAAAAAAAATTGTGTTTAAACCTTGGGACAATATTTTTACCAAGACACAGATGCTCATGAAAAAAAAAAAACTTTATTTGCAGAAACTACTGCAGAATATTGTACAAAAAAACAAGTACTTCGTACTTTGAATCTTATTTTTATTATGGTTATAATAGGCTTGTTCGAGTTTTTTTAATATATTTACTTTTTTACGATAAAAATTAATTTTGTAATTGGTAAAAAATTTTGAATTATGTTTCTTAATCACTTTTATAAGTACCATTAACTAAAAATCAGAGGATTAAACTATAGAGCTCGTAACGGGAAAATATTTTAATAGTAGTTTTTTTATATATTAAATAGATTTAATATATTAAAATCTTAAATTCGCACATCAAATGTTCATGAATGCATAATAAAATAAATTCACGCATGACAAATTGTATTTTTACGTATTTTACTTAGTATAGCACCTATTAATTTTACAAACATTTTTTATTTGTTTCTTTTCCTAGTTTCTGAGTTAATATATTCCAATACCTCGGACAGGCCTAATGTATATTAATGTTACAAATACCAAGTAAACCCTTTTTCGTTGTTTAAATTTATTTTTTGGTAACAACCACATGTAAATATGCACCGTGTTATTTCATATTCTCATATTTGATAAGTTACTGTTGTTTAAATTCTTCTTCAATTGTAATTTTTGTCAAGAACAGTTTATTAATAACATTTGTCTTTTTTAAAATACATTATTATTTGGAAAATTTAAATAAAAACACACGCGCAGTATAAACCAAAAAGGAAGTGTGTATAACCGTATATATCTTTTTTTACACATATGACAATATACATCCATATATAATTTTTAAGATGTCCAAAAAAAAAAATACAAAAACTTATTTATCATACAAACAAAAAAAAACTACAGAATATCTAAATGGCCAGCATGGTTTTTAGCAAATATAGTTAATTTAAACTATTCTTTTAAAAGCATTGTAATATTTTACATTTTGAAAATACTTCACTAAGTATTTTTTTACTGTTAATTTTTTTTTAAAAGAAATATCATTAAACAATTTCTTCTACTAGACATATGTATGTAAATTTTTTTATTGCAACAACAATTTTATTATAAAAGCAATCAATTTTTTAGTTTATATGATATTATATAATAACAAGGAACAGATTTTTAACGGGTTTTTTTATTAATAATCGACTAGTATAGAACGTCATGCAATATTTATTTACATTGTAGTTTTTCAAAGTTATTATATATATGTTTAAATTTATTGAAATGTAATTTTAGCATAAATTTTGCAATTTATTGATAAAAAAAGCATAAAAAAATTTTTAGTTATGTTGTCTTTACGATATTATGTAGATATATTTAACATAAAGATGATTTAGGTTCAATTTTAATTTTATTATTTTTTCCATCTGATATATTTTTTTAATCAGTATATAACGACAATTTAAAGCGAAAATAGATAGAAATTGCATTATATGGATGTTTTTTTTACACTGAAACGCTTTTTAATTGTAAAATATTATTAACTGAAAATTTTTATTTCATAAATTTTCCCTAGTACATTTTTATTTAAATATCTTGCCCTGATTAAATAGGCAACCCATGTAACATATATGACAATTGTCATATGAAAAGTCATATTTTTCATATTTTTCATATTTGATATTTTTATGCTATAGAAAACTGGGTTTTACTAACAGCAAACCGTAGTAATAAACACCTATTAAAGTATATTGAATCCCCTAAAAATGTGTTATAGTACTATATAAAGTATTAGATGTATTTTCAAATATATTTAGCAGCGTTAAATAGAATTGCAAAATACTAACATGTCATATAAGACTAAATAATTATTTCACATATTAACCATTACAACGTAATGTTTCGCCATAAGCTTAACACAAAATTTGTTTTTTTTATTACTTTTGTTATATACAATTATCTCTTGCTTATTAACTATTACTGATTAACTATCAAGCTTTTATTTGTTTTGTAAAGCAAGAAGCAGATTTAATCTAGCATTTTATGCAATTATTATTTTATTTTAGTTTAATGTGTATGTAAGAATTGCGGAAAAGTACTTTTTTAATTTTAAAGTATAACAAGGGTTCTTAAAGGACAAAGAACAAACTTATATACAAATTCTTGCTTTTTTTTTCAAAAAAAGCGTTAAACTTGTTTAATAATAGCACCAAAATGTAAAAAAAAGTCGAGTTACGGCGCGTTCCATTTTTTTCACTATAGTGATTTTTTGAATCTTTATTTTTTTCCAAACTTTCCAAAAAATTCACCATAGTGAATTCTCACTATAGTGAAATTTACTATAGTGAAAATTCAATAAAACGAAAATTCAATATAGTGGCTCGCTATATCAAATATTCACTATAGTGAAATGTGGTATATTAACAAAATGGAACATATTTTATTTTTCACTATAGTGAAAATCACTATAGTGGAAATTTATCTGCGTTGAACATGTTTTATTTTTCACTATAGTAAAAATTCACTATAGTGAAACTCTAGACCCTATTTTAGGGCGAACCTTTCGCTATAGTGGCAAAAGTGAGACGCGCCTTTAAACAGATAGCTTTTATCTAAAAAAACTAATTACACTTTACAACTACACATATTAGAAATATGAAAATTTATAAGTATAACTGTCTGTATTAGAGGTCAGCAAATGTCTAAACCAAACCGAAAAATAACTAAAATTCGTCATCAAACCAAACCGAGCCGAACTAAAAGCCCGAAACCCGAACCGAAAAAATATGAGAGTTTTTTTATTTATGTGGCATAAAAAATTATTGCAAAATTTTTCTAGTCGAACCGAACCAAAACCTCGTTTCGGTTTGGTTCGGGTTTTTCAGGCATAATGCAGACCTCTGGTTGGTATACGTAATACAACCAAAATTGTAATTTGGTTCTTTTTTGTTGTTTTATGATACCAATAACTGCCATCTAAGGTATCATATTTGAGTTTTTCTAGTTATTATTGTTTACCAATATTTTTTTATAAGATGATCTGTAAAGTAAGGTTTGAGAAGAACTATTTGTTTGTCGAAAAGAACAAATTAATAGCTAAAAATGCAAATTTAGCTTTTTAACTAAAGAAAATTGATTTTTGCATAATAAATTATTTACATCTTTTTTGATATTCCAGGGTCAAGTATAATATTTATATAACTTCCGTATGTAATTCGGTAAAAAACATCAAGAGCATAAAAAAAAAAAAGTTAAAAGTATTTCGCTTTCCCAAATATAGTATATGATCATTTTGATATACTATGAATGGCGTGTCTGGTTCGATTGGTAACTTTTTTTGGCGACTCTTTTATTTTAAAAAAAAAGTATAATGCAAGAAAAAAAACGCCATCTATACTTGCATATATTTTATGGATAGTTAGAAGTGGCTGTTCTAAAGAAGAGATGTTTTGATTCGGGTAATAATTAAGTATTAGCTAAGAAGTGTTCGGGCCGAGAAATTTGCATTTTGTCACATATTGGGGTAAATTTGTAATGCAAAAATATACCTTAAAATACAGCGACGAGTACCGCATTTAAATTACAGCATAGTTTTTGTATTGTTGTTTTTAGTGGCTAGCAATTTTAAAAAGTATGCGAATAGGTACAATATAAAATTTCTTTTTATATTAAAGTCGTATCCGATAACCATATGCGCTTTTTGCAAAATATAATGCAAATGGATATTGTTTTTTTACGTTTTCTTTTGTGAGATAAAAAACGATGAAGATGATTAATGTCACAAATTTATAATCTGCAATACAAATTGTACTACAACAAAGTATATAATGATGTTCTTACGCGCCAAAATAATTTTTTTATCTTAACCCTTTCACTTTTTTAGGGTTTCAAAATAATATTTTATATTTTTTGTGGGTTCTGAATTTCAAATTTCTAGAAAATGTGTCAAAAGAAAACTACTCTCGAAGCAAACATAACAAGTAAAAACAGGGTATGAAGAACGAGAAATAAGTTGATAATAGGCATGTCCCGTTTTATTACTATATACAAATAATATTTTTTAAAAGTCGCATATAGTAAACCTAAAAGCCAAAAAATAAAGTATAAATGTTTAAACTATTATTTAAATCTTAATTAACGTAATATTTTCTACTATGATGCTTTCTTGACTGTTATTAACTCATTTTTATGTTTGCATATAGTAATCAATTTACTATATACAAATTTGATGTATTTTACCCGTTTGGAATCTTTAATATATGTATATTGTTTACCATATATATAAAATTATAGACAGCATTACTACCTATAAAATATGGTTATTAACAAGAACCCCATAATGGAAGATAAAAGAAAGTTGGATAAATCTGAAACGTTAAAATTCATTAACTGCGTGCACTCTGATGTAATTGTACCTGCAATGAGAAATCAATAGGCCGACCAAAACAAAGAAAGGAGCTTTGGGCTGATAAAAGCAAGGAAGGTGAACACTGGCTTCTGCGGATTAGAATGCAAGACAAATATAACTTACTTCTAGCTAAATATCGGGTTGAAGCAGATTCAATAAACAGAACAGGAAGGCTCGTACTTCATGGTCATATTGGGAATGTTTTTAATGCTTCATACCCAAAGAAAAAAAAAGAAGAAGAAACACTAGAAATAATGGAGTTAGGTTGCGGTTATACACCAGCAATAAAGTTGGGAACAGATTTTAACGAAGATGCATGTAACACTAATAATTTGAATAATAGAAATGTGAACAAGAAAGCAAAACCAAAAATAAGTAGAGAAAAAACACCAAAAACAAGCATAAAAACAGGAGTAATGCAATTATACAAAAAGAAAATGTTAAGGGAACAATAAGGGAAAATCCAAAATGAGTGTGTTAAGGATTCGAAGAAAAAGGATGAAGAACTTAAAGAAAGGCTTAATAGTATTTAAAATTCAATGGATGAAATTCTGCGTATCTCAAAGCGTGATGATAATTAAATACTATCAATATTACTTTATTCATTATTTGCTCACATGCCGCTCATTTGTATTAAGGATTGTTTAGCTACTTTTCTTTGTTTTTTATATATGTACAAAATGAATCGTTTGCATATCAGTTTTAACATAATTATTACAAATAGTTTTTAATAACTTGGCTGATATATTAGAAGCTTGCAAAATACAATAAATAAATTTCAAAGGACATTTTATATTTATATTGCAAAAATTACAATATGCTCTCTTTTCTCCATTTCTAGGTATAACCCAACAAAACCTACCTCATCAGATACCACTTCTCGTTAGTTAACCAATAATTCCATCCTAAGGAAATGTATCTTATAGTGAATGTGCACCAATTTGTTGATATTACTTTCTATGAATTAAAAGCTTGCAGCGTGCTTCACGGGCCTACTTCCTTACTTTAGAAAGCTTAAAGTCCTCGTCGGTGCGCCATTTCATTGTTTTTTTCGGGTTGTTATTGTTAGGAAGCTAGAATTTGCAAAACCTGCCAGCTTATACAGTTTAATATACAAGAGTGCAGTATCTGTATTTTTATAAAATTGTATTTAACTTTCTAAGAGTTTTTCGGATTTGGCTGAAAAAATGTTTAAATATGAAATTTGTCATACAAAATCCGTCAAAAAATATTTAAAACATTCTAAAATAAAAACGCAAAAAAAACGTATTATATGACCTGATATACCTTTTATTGTTTAATATATAGATAGAGATATTTATTTGTTTTTAAAATTTTTTCATAAGAATTAAATATATACTGAAAAAGCAAACCTTTAGCTTTTTCATGTTTTTAATAGTCGAAGGCTTACGAATATGTAGTTTTAATTTATAAAAATCATTGGCTGTTTTTCTTTTGCTTATAAAAATTTATGATCATCACTTTAGTTTACTAGGCTTCGGCTTTTTTTTTATTTGGATGTAAAGTGCTTGCAGGCACAGCATTATTGAGTACAGATTATTTGCTGTAATTCATAGAGGTGATTTTTATCCTGATGCTGCATAACAATCCAAGATGTATTATCATGACGAAAAAAATTAAAACACATTCGTTTTTAACGGTTAAAGTAGGGCTAAATATATTCGCTGTAAAAATATACGCCTGCTCTTTCATAAGTTTTGTAAAGTCTTTGAAATTATATATGTTTATTCATTATCAATAATATAATTATGCAACCAGCTTATTGCATAAAAAAATCAACTAATTTAACTAAATCCCCTGTAAATATTGGATGCGTAAGTCTTTTAAACATATTTTTAAGCAGGGCAAACGTATTTTCAACAATTATGTGCTGCTTGCCTTGCTCAAATAGTTGCGTTTCTGATAAAGGAAGCCTGTTAGTACTAGTCGTTGCAATAATTATACTAAAACCGCTAAAAGCGGTGTCCCCAACTACGTGAAATTGATTTGGTATTGCTTCAACCTTTCCTCTGATTCCAGTTAAAAAACTTTATATTCTAGCATCGTGACGGGATCCAGGACCATATACAACTCCCCGTATTCGCTTTTTGTAGTCAACTAAACAAATAAAATTAAAGCTGAATGATCCTTTCCTGTTGTAAAAACTAAAATTATTATCATGCGATGTTATTTTAATAACCGTCCCATCAATTGCTAGAATGGCGCCTTAACAGAAGCGTACCCAGGGGGGGTAGGGGGTGTGTACCCCCCCCTTCAGAAAATTTTCCACGCCTGAATTTAAGGGGGGTCTTTTTTTGTGCAGAGATTTTTT
>JAQFYM010006797.1:0-11226 GCA_034694785.1 Agrenia bidenticulata
TATTGCAATTAATTGCAATATGTATGAATTGCAATTAACTGCAATTAATTGCAATAATTGATTGCCCCAAAAACACAATTGCAATAATTGATTGATACTGAATCATTGTTTGCAATTAAATTTATGAATACCCCTGTAGCTGTACCCTAGTGTTAAAAAATACATAAACTATGACGGACAGTTTTTTTTTATAAAAATCTCTAAAATTCCAATAATAAGATTTTATATACTAATGAAACTTATTTTTTAATATGTTAAAGGGTTAACTCAATACAAAAAAATGTGATGTGTTGCAAAAAAGGGCTGTCTAACCACTTAATGGGTTTATTCCAGCTATTTCTAAAGTAATTTTACCAAAGAGACGATTACCTTGGTATTTTAGCCATGGGTAATCTTCCTATAGGTAATTACCATAAGAACTTTTACCATAGAACATAGTTGACCCATTGTAGGTTATCATTGGCAAAAAGTTACCAATGGTAAAAAAGATTTGGAATCTTAGTAAAAAAAACCATGGTAAGTTTTATACTATTGAACCATGAGTAATTAACCTATGGATTCAATATTCTCTATAGTAATTCCCCCCTTATTATTTTAGGGGCAAAAAAGTTCTATGGGTAAAAATTGGAATGTACCCTATATATTCAATATAAAAATACGTATATAAAAAAAACTACTACATAGGGTTTTCATGTCTGTTTCGGCTTGTGTTTATAAAAATTCGGATTTTTCAGTTCAATTTCGGTTTATTTTTTATTTTATAAAATATTAAAAAATGACAATTTAATTCATGATTTTTTATATTCGATTTGGGATTTTATCATTCTAATTGAGAAATGTTCTTTTAAATCAACATTTTTTGTTAGGAAAAACATAAAATCTAAAATATAATTAATACAGAACCCAAAATAATCGTAAATAAAATTTATGAACCTTTTTAAGTAAATTGTAATCTTTGTGATGCATTTCTTAACTCAATTTATATGTGTCTAATAAATACAATACAATTTTCAGATGTTATCATGTTCCTGCCGTTTGTCATAGCGTTGTTTATTTCTTGTGCATTTTTTATATGTTCTCTTCGCTAATAATTTTTTTTGGTCCGAAAATTACTCTTCAATCGGATTTTAAGATGGGAGTATGGATAGAGATATAGAATTCTATGGCCATTTTCTTGCATTGTGATTGTACTAGATCCAACTTGTAAAACGCTACATAATAAAATATATCGTACAGCTATCAAATCCCTGTGTTCGTAAAATTTGAAATAATTCATCCAAATAACATAAAAATTCATTTTTTTTATATGCGTGGTTTAATTTTTTTTTGTAACATTTTCCTTGTGGCATATAGCACAAAACACATGTACAGCCAAAAATAAAAGTAAATACAGCAGAAATAGGAATTGTTCCTATAGACGCCCCACCGTGCTTAACCCCTATCGATTTTTTTAACTTTTACTTCATCCAAAAAAAATCATTTATGTTGGGTATTCTCTTTAATCGTAACAAATCTTCCTGTAAATCTTTGTCGGAATTTATTACATTATCATCGTATCCTCTTTCAGGCGCAATTTTTATCATTTTTAAGTTTCCATTAAAATTATCTTCGCAGTTAAATACAGTAGTTCTACTTATTTATATTATAAAATGTTGGCAGGGATAGTTTTTATTGATAATAAACTTATACTGCAGATACGTTCTACTTGTCTCGGTAAAAATTTCTTCTTTATCATTTACTCTTTTGTTTTTAGCGCTTTCTTTTGCAAGTAATGTATTTCTTCCGGTTTTTTCATATACAGAAATAATGCTATTTACTGTATTTTTAAATAATTGTCTGTGATCTGCGTTTTTTTTTTGTTGAATACCATTTGAAAATGCATCAATTATATTTTTCTAGCTATGTCCATTCTTTGGTAATTTCTACGCGGACCTCGTGTTTATCCAGCCACTTGGCTACCCGTAACAGTGTAATCTCTAACAAAATGCCGATTGGATCGTCTAAAGCAGATGTCTGATGAGATAGTGTTTTTATTACTTTTATTAGAGGCATAACACTATAAATATGTCATTCCGTATGGTTTTTGAAAATCTAAGCAAAATGATAAAAATTTAATTTCATTTTTAATATCCTAAATTGAAGTGAAAAATGTTAAATTATATCACTAATATCATAGTTATATTATTAAAAAGCAATTAAAGTAAATCGAACTAATAAAATCCTAAATTGAATTGCAATTGTCGTTAATAGACCTAAAAACCTTGTATTCAATAACGAATTATTTATATATTAGATGTTACACTAAAAATTCGTTTTTTTAGAACTTTTTCTAATTTTTTTGTATTTAACGTGATTCTAATAAAAACTATAATACCCTAAATTTGCATGCGGTAAGATCATACGTTAAATTTTGTATATAGTATATTTTTTATATATACCGTATAATCGTATTAGTAAGAACCAGGTACTTGATTTTTTTTTGCTGGAAAATAAAAATTTTTCTTCCATGTTGAATTTAGATTTCAAGTTTTCTATGACATGAGAAAAATTCTTTGTTTTCCGATTATGCGGTATCTATTTCTTCAACGAATTTGAGTACAAAAGTATATATATATAATTTAAGGGGATGAAATTACGGAAAAATGCGAAATTTATCTGTTAAACACAAAATACACCTTACATTTGCAATTGCAATTGCATATTAATATATATACATATATTTTGTGGTAGACATAATAATGAATTTTTTATAAAAGCAATTTTTTTGCAGCATTGCAAAACTAAAATTGTATATATACAAGATGTTTAATATGGCATAAAGTCAAAACCGAATATAAAAAAATGTTGCTACGATATATAAATTTTATTTCGCATTTCTACCTTTTTTTTCGCTTTACAACATCAAAAAACAATTTACATGATTACTATGCACCACGACTAAAAATACAATTTTACTTACAATTAAAAGGTTTAAAGTATCGAAGTGGGCGCCAGAGTAGTCTTTATATAAAATCACTAAGACCGGAAAAATAACTAGATAAATACGGGTGTTCTGTGACGAAAAAAAATAAAAAATTACGAATTTAATGTTTTTTACCGCAATTTTTTGTATTATATTAACGAGTCAAAACTTACTTTTTTTTGTGTATAACTACGGCACTTTTCACGTGCCGTTAAGACAAAATAAACAATCTACCGTATAATTGCAACAAAATTTTTGAACTATATACTTTTGGATAGTCTGATGTATCCTTAACTTTATTGTAAAACATATTTGTACAGCTACTACTTATTTGTTTTAACAATGGTTTGTTAAGATGAATATTTAATGCTGCTAAAGTGATAAAATTATTAATAATTTATCAATATCACCATCTTTTAAACTGTAATTTCTCATTCGTTTTTTATTTAATCTAGTCCGCGACAAAAAGAGATACCACATTATAAACTTTACTGGTAGTTATGTCAATGCAAAAACCGGCTGACAATATGTAAGGAATAATATTAAAGTTCCAGTATACAAGTGTCACTTTTTAGAAATTTGTCACTAACAGAAACAAAGTAAATTTTACAGTAAAGCATTTGTTTAAAAAATATTTACTAAAGAGCATTATATAAAAACACAAGAACAATAGAAAAAACATTATAAAATCACACAATTTACAGCATAAATCATGCAAAAAACGTTCTACTTTCATAAATAATGATTTTGTAGTATTTCCAAAATATTCATTTGCTTAAACATTCTAAAACACAAAAAATACAACATAATGAAACGACATACAATACAAGCCATTGAATACGCATAACGCTGTAAAATTTTATGCACACTGTAGACAGTTTGCAAATAATAGAGAACCTTGTCAAGTTTTATATTTGTAGCACTAAAAAGAAACACCGTACTTCAATAAAAAAAAACACAAAAAAAGGCAAAAGAACTTACAAAATTAACACCAATATACGGGCTTAAAATAATATTCTTTGACGCAAATATTTATTTTCATTATATGCAGTACATATTTTTGGCTTTCATTTAAATTAACAATATACCTTCAGAAAGAAAATGCATAATTAATATCTTAGACCATATTTTTATAACCCAAATACATATATAAAAACAATAAGAATATAAACGTATATGTTAAAAAGCCATATATATAGAGCGATCCAACTCGATCAAAACTGGAACCTAAATACTTTTGACCTGGTACAAAATTTTTTTCTTTAGAGATAAAAACATCTTTTGAACGACTAACCTAAACTTATTATGTATTTGAGTTTGTTACTTGTACAATAAAACGCGTTTTTTATGTATTCAATAAGTTTGTTAGATTTTTGTTTATATTTATGCAGTCTTTAAGTGTTTTATGCGCAGAAAAAAAATGAAAAATGTGTACCATATGAAAACCTAGTGCATATTAGTTCATGTAAGCCTGAGATGCAGCTTGTTGCGCACAATAAGCAATTTTTCGTATAAGCTTGATCAGGTTTTTTTTGATGAATACAGTAAGAATTAAATGATTTTACATCTGTAGATCCCATATAAAAAAAAAATATATCTCTGTAAATCTTATTTGAAATATAAAAAAATGCAAAGAAGGGTAAAAAAAATTATCTTTTAATTTATTTTAGATACGTATTTATAAAAAAGAACAAACAATAAAATACATGATATGAAAACATATAATTTTAAAATCAAACGTAGAAACTCTTTTTTTTCTATATATTTTAAGGTGTGTGCAACATTTTACGGTGAATATTTTTTTTTAACCACCACGTGTCCAGATTTGCATTTTGCAAATTACTTTAAGTAAATAAACTTTTTAAAAAGTGTTTGATTATATTCAATATTCTTAACTGTATTTTTGCTATCAAATTTACAATGTTTATATTTTAAATTCTAATAAAAAATCTCAAAGAAGTAAAAAGAATGAAGTAAGTGACTAAAAACTAAGTTATTTATTTTTTACTGGTTTTAATTCCGCAATAAAAATTTAAACATATATAAACGAATGGCCTTTAAATTTTTGTTGTTTAATAACTTTTTTATGCAAATAATACAATATTTTTTTACTGATAAACACAAGAATATATTGAGCATTTTAACGAAGATATATTATTGTGAACATGCAAATTATGAATAATCATTTAAATACTATCATAAATATATTAATATAAAAAAGTTACATAAACAAACTAAAACGACTTATATTTTTTAAAATCATGTACATTTAATGCTTATGCGCACGATAGTATATAAGTAATTAGCAAAAAATTCAAAAGAATAGCAATAATATTTTTATCCGACAAAAATGGATTTTAGTTACCGCGTGAAATATCTATAACATGGCAAAGTATGTCAAGAACATGCACTGCAGGTGTTTAATTTGTACTGGTTCGTATACAAAGATTAATTATTGCTAGTAACGGTATATGTTTCTAATTTTGCCACATATTTTGTTATATTTTAAATAATAAAAAACGTCTTTTGTTACCTGATACTGTAAAGGATAAGCTAATAATTACAAACTGCATAGATTTTTTTTGACGTAGTGTATTAATTACTAAGAACTTCTAGAAAGAAAATTTTATAATATAGTTTTGACAAGAGAGCCTACATTTTTTTTTAAAATGAGAAATTCATTACTGTTTGCCTTATGCATTATAAATAAAAAGTCTTTTATAAGAATCTAGATATGGATAATATTGTAAAACTTTTTTTTTCGCTTTTACTTTCTTTTTATAAAGTAGTTATAAAGAGTAAACATATCTTTTTAAACCAGTTGAATAAAATTTAGCAAAAGCAAAGAAAATGTGTCTATTGTATCGGTGATAGAAAAAAGCATGTCTTTTTGTATAAATCCAATTTAAGTCAAATTAAAAAGTTTCGTTAAAAAATTAAATTAAAAAATAGACTTGCATTCTAGAAAATGATTGCAAAAAAAATTAAAAAAATTAGAGAGCAAAAACTTTCGTATATATCCTGTTACTTTTAATATCTTTTAAGGTCTTCGATTTTAATTTGAAAATCTAAAAAATAAGAAATGATAATCTCGTATAGGATATTATGCAACAGAACACATCGTTGGTCTATAAGAAAGGGAATTACAAAATCATGAGTAAAATTTCAGTGTATTTTAGTAATCTTTTAGTTTACATGTTCCTTTTAAAGCTAACTTAATGTCAACTTATTTTTAAATTTAGTCATTTTTTTGTAAACACTATAGGCAACATAGATTGAATACAAGCTATATTACTTGTCATCAGTTAGTTGTTTATGCTTGATTTTGAATGTCAGATGTATGTACAACACACAAATTATATTTATACAAGTGGTCAGTCATTTTCCGTATAAAAAATTCTTTTTGTCAAAGTTTAAATGCTTTTAAAAAGGTTTTTTATTTGTGACATGATGATTGTAGTAAATTACAAAATAACTATTTATAATCTTCGTACATCGGTGTTTCTGTTAACGCTTGTTCTTGTGGATTGAGCATGTCTAATCTTTTGCAAAATATTACTCATACATAAAAAGAGTTGTGCGCAAACTAAATTAGTATAAAATGTAAGTAGTTTTAAAAACTTTGTGCTAGTATAAACGCATTTTCAGAAGTGTTACATGTCCTTTTATTTTTTAAATATCTCGAGCTTTGATTTATATTCTCGAGTATAATTAAATACAATTTACAATTTATTTTATAGTTTTTTCATTGGTTTTATACTTTAGTAAAAAATCCGTGTTTTTTTTTTGTTTTTTTGTAATAAAGAAAAAGATATACTTTTTTTTCAAATCTAAAAAAATATGAAAAAAATGAACCCGGGTCAACCTGCTTTACCCGTAAATTGGCATTAAAAATTCTGGCAATATTTGGAATTCTTGCCTTATCTCGGGATACCCCAGAGCAAGCATTATAGTATCTATTACAAAAATTTTTATTGTAAAAATACATATAAATATTAGAATGACCTAAAAAAAAATAAAATGATTCCACATTATTTTTTATGACTTCTTAAAAGTATAAAAAACAACATAAAAATGTTTTCTTATGGTATATGCAGAAACTGTATGTGAACCATTGAAAAATATATTTTATATGACAAAATAAAAGTAATACAAAGTGAGACTTATACAGTTACCAACAGGGGTTTGCGCCTGAATTAATATTTATATTAATGTGACAAGCCGCCTGAAAAGTTTTGTAAAGATTTAACCTATTAAAATAATTCATTAAAACCTAAATTGTGACAATGTGATCATTTGTAAAATTAAAATATATTTTTGTGCTTCTAAAACATAAAATGAAAATGGTCTATTCAGCCACAAAAAAACATGCAAAGTTTCTTTTAAGTTGATCTTTCATTTTATAGATTTTTTATACTACTTGTCAAAAAAACCCTCTGATAATGTTGTCGCTTTAACCTAACTAGAAGCTCGAAAAAACTTGCTTTTGGGCGTGTTCACTTTTTTTTCCTATACGTAGTACTTTTACGTAAATAATTTGCCACTAGGTTATAAATTAAAAAACATATAGGTTTTTTCTAATAAAGTGATTCGTGGTTACCTTATCGTAAAAAAAAAATCTATGGTAGGTTTTCTTAAAAGAATAAAAAATCTTATGAGTCGACCTATAGGTAAAAAAAATTTAATACCTGTATAGGTTGGTTAAAGACAACACATCAAATTTCTCTTCCTTTGGATTTTGAAAATTTCATAAATATGAAAATTTTATAATAAAAAATTAAAAAAAAAAAAAATATAATAAAAAAAAGCACTTAAAAGTAAAAATAACATGTGACTAAAACGGTTATCATGCAGATAACAACAAACTTAGTGTAAAACCTCCAAAGGAAAAAATGAACAAGCCCGAAATCATTTTCTTTTTAAATTTTTGTTAACGTTGCTTTACGTATAATTTTTACTGTGATGTTCTGTCATTTTTGTCATTGTTTGCTATTAATATTGAGTCCCTCGTCTAATTCCTCTGATTTTGGAATCTAAGATTCCAAAACTTCAGGGTCAATTTTTTCGTTTTTTTTAAAACCCGGAAAATCATGTTTCCGAAACTATAAATCCCTGTCCAAAACCAACAAAAAGATGGAAAACCTGCCCGGTTCACAGCCATAACATGGAGTATATTTATGATTAGAAAATGTCTCTGTACACTAATTTTACAAAAAAAATGTACGTACTGTATGTAAGTCCATGTCTTCGTTAAAGCCAATTAAGTGAAATAAACTACCAGTGACATATGCCTGCTAAAAAAATACAACAAAATACGCAAAATTAACTTTTAGTTATAATTTTTACTAATAAAAATAATATTATTATTTTAAAATATACGTCAAAGCTTTTTTTTACAATTTAAACATTCAGAATTTATTGTTTTTTACACTAATTGTTTTTATATATAATTTAATTTTTTTTTCGGTACGACCCATGTTCTTTGTAACAAGGGTGTTGTTATAGAACAAATAAAAATATTACGCTGCTTTTGACACAAAAAATTTTAGTAAATATAAATGTAAAAGATTTGCGGGCTGTTATATGTACTACGTTGTGTTTTTTTACAAAATATGTGTCTTTATTAGCAAATAAAAACAGGAAAAAATTGCAAGATTTAATATCAATTCATATCAGCACATAAGATATATTAAAAATTGTTTTATTGAACAAAACAATTTAATGTAACCTTTTTTACATGTGTTACTAAAAAAAAAATATTTGTTTATTAAGTTTTTTTTAACTCAACAATTAAATGTAAATGCTTCAAAACAACAAAAAAAAAATTAATATTTAAAATGACACGCTATAAATAATATATCGTCTTAAAAAAATGCGCATTGCAAGTTCATTGTTTTTTTGAATAATTAATCTTTTATGTAATACACGAAATTGTTTTTTTCAAATTGAAGAATTAACACGTCATTAAAATAATATGCTGGTTTACAAACAGTAAACAAGCAAAAGATATTCCCGCAAAGTAAATAAATTTCCTGGTAAAATTTCTCATTTTGAGAATTTAACTATATTAAGGATTTTATAAAATAAAATAACATACAAGTAAAGTATTCCAAATATAATCGCTGTATTCTTATGAGGGGATAGATGAATTGTGTACGTCAGCAGTTATGCGTCTGTATAGAGAAAAAATTTTTACTACTAATTTGACCATATTTAAGTTTTTTTTACAGCGCTGCTCCGTTTACAAGATTTCGTTTAATATATGTTTGTTATTACTCTTTTATGCAGCAAATATAGTTGGCCTAATAAAAAAAAGCGCTGATACGTCACTAAGCTTTTTAAAATGGGGAGGTAAAGACATCACAGAACATAGCCCCAACTTTAAATTCATCTTTTACAGCGCACGTAGATTGACTGTATTAATGTTTGTTATATGTATTTAGGGATCAGATATATTTGATTTTTTTGAAAAAAAATATGTATAAAAAAATTTTACGGGTACTTACCTATAATTCTTTTTTTTGTAGAGGTTTGATTTATAATATTTGAACTGATTAAATATTTGAACCATTCAAATTTTTGTTCAAATATTTAAATTTTGTTTTCCCAACCGAAAATGAAAAAGAATCTTCCAAATAGTCTTCGAATATCCAACACCAAAGCGCAAGATACAATTAAAATACCAAGACCTTGCTAGCTCGTAAAAAAAGAAAGTGCAAGGGCAGTGTCTGTCGAAAGATAGTCTCATATTATGTGAAAAGGATTTAAGTATCCTACCTAAACAAAATGAATCTGGAGAAGTGTAATTTATACATAATTTTCGCGTAATAAAAAATAACAATGCAAAAATTTATAGGTATCTAGAAGGTGCTGAGTGGTATAATGTGGATACCATAAATAAAGAGAAAAAAATAACAGCTGAGATATTTATATACTGAAATGTAGTGTGTGCCAGTAAGATGATATTAAATTTTGTTTTGCCAGTTAAATTAGCTTTTTTATACCATCTGAATCTAGTAGTCTAGAAAGTGAAGAAAGCAACGATGGAAATAGCCAATGTACAAATGAACTACACAATGAAGCAAATACTGCGACAGGATGTAGCGGCGGAATAATGAGTATTGCAAAACAAAAAGAAAATTATCCGATGAGACAAAAATTAATATTTTTAAAGAATTCTGTAGTAACAAAACCCTAAAATATTATGATGATTCGCAGATTGAATGTATAGTGTGTAAAAAGAGTATATCTTTGTTTTTATTCAAAGGAGTTGGCACCTAAAATCTCACATTACAAGAAAGACCCGTTTTAAGAGTTCAGCTTTATACGAAGAAAAAAATAGGAATTGAAGATGGAATTAAATAAAACGGAGAAAGAGGATCAATTTTTATTTCTAAAGAATTTTTAGGCAAAAGAAATAAGCCGTTGCCAACCTAGGAAAAGCCACATTCTTAAGCCTATTGGCGAAAGAATCATAATTTTTCGATTTATTCTTCTACATAGGTATATAAAAAAAGTATTTGCTCGACTATTACAATAGAAAAATAAAAGGTATTTTTCGATATTGCAAAATGTTCCAATTTATATTATGTTTAATAGATCAACAGAAGTATATTCCAAACAAATTCCTAATATATTAGCAGGGAACTAAATGAAAGTAATTCATGTAATCCCTGGTTTATACAATAATAGTAGAAAGATGCGAAACAATAACGATTTTACAAAGAAATTCAAATTCTTCTAGCTTAAACTCTAAATGAAACTAAAATAACTGAATTTCAGGTTGTAGCTAACAGAAATGACCTCTTATACCTTTCAGTAGGTAAGGCAATACAGGAAATTTGATACACAATTGATCATATTAGCTGCTTGTGTCACAGGCTGCACATTTTTTGACAATATATACAAGATAAGGCCATAAAAAAAAGCAAAACATTTGTATTTTGTATAATATTTTTTATCAGAAATGCAAAACTAAGAAACATTATTTGCGGATGAATGCAAAATTCTCTTTTCAAAGTTGCCAAAAGATATAAGATGAGCAATTTTATCACACTTTGCGAATTTATAAAGAAAAATTATGTTATATTACAAAGTTTTGTTTCAAATTATTTTATGGATCGTGAAATACATCGGTTGCATCAGTGGCGTAGCCAGGAATAATTTAAGGATGGGGCACAAAAAAAAAAACAAGCTGTAACGACAAAAAAATATTTTTTCTATTTTTGCTAAAAAATTTTTAAAAATTTTGAAAAATACAAATT
>JAQFYM010006798.1:0-11225 GCA_034694785.1 Agrenia bidenticulata
AAATCCCGTCCAAACTTCCACACCATATTCGATCTCTTTGATGTACAGAATTATAGTAAGGGTAGTTTACTAAATTTTTTTCGCGACTTTTTTGTTTTCTTCTAATTTTATTATACTCATAATAGTTACGGTGTCATGCATAGTTTATACCTATTGCATTTTTTTTGTCTTTTTTCACTTCCTTATATTGTGATTTTAGCTTTTTTGATTTAAATTGTTTTTTTAGCTTATAAATGCAAAGACAAAGTGCTCTAAAAATCTACAAAAAATATAAAAAGAACAAAATTTTAGTTTTTATAGTCCGATTACTTACTTTTACCAGGTTTGCTGTTTTTTATACGGTAGCTTAATGAAACAGGGCAGTGGCATACCCAGCTAAATTTTGGACCAATGGGGTAGTCAGTGTTTTGCAAAAAAAATTATTTTTTGACTTTTGTTTTTTGATGTTATATAGTTTATAACTTCTTTTTGAATCACTTTAAATTATAAATTTGCATTCGGATTTTTAAAATACAAATAAATCTCTGCACAAAATAGGTCCCCTTTAAATTCAGGCGTGTGAATTTTCCGAAAAAGGGGGGAGGTTCTCCCCCTAATACCTACTCCCTTGCTCCAATGCAACAGGTGTAGCGTAATACGACGGGTAGCTGTTTATACGAGTTTGTGGACCGAGTTTTGGGTTTTGTGGTGGTTGAACACGGCTAATAACTACACCGTGAAGGTCTCTCTCAAGGGTACACATGAGTGGATTAGAATATTTAGCAAAATAAATGTGTATATAAAGTTCTTTAAAAGTCTCTACTATGTAGAAGTGCATTTTTAAAATGCACTATTTAGTATTTATAGTTTTATAAAACTTTATTTCATTCTTTTTTTGCGCGGCTTTATATGTTCCTTTTCATTTTACTCTATGCATAGTCTTGTGCAAACCTGAATAAAATACTAAATGTCAAGCACATAAATATATCTAAATATACAGTTATACTAGAAGTCTGTATTTTTTTTCAACGATGGTGAATCTGAATTTTTATCCATGGTCAAAAAAAAAAGAATTTTTTTCTACCATGGAGACAAAAAACGTGTATTTTATCATAGATAACAAACTAAAATCACTATGGTTAAAAATAAACCAGCCCCTTAGTGAGTATTTTTCATATAGGAAAAATCATTCATGGACCTTATTCTGGGTAAAAAATCCTCCATGGTAGACGATTTACTACGGATATAAAAAAAAAAACAATTTTTTATCATAAAGAACAAATTTACCGTGTTACAAGTTTCTGCATAAAATTTTACTATATTTCACCATAGGTGAAAAAAATACAGACCCTTAGAGTATAATTTTTTTTTTCAAAAAGTCATGGTATATGTGTGCTTAGGGCGTGTTTCATAGTACAATACCTATTGAGATTCTTTGTAGGGAGTCTCCAAAGCAATAAAATTAGTTTTTGTTTGTATTATTTTATGAAGAAAAAATCACCAATGAAGATTTGTTTACCCTAAGGTAGCGGCCTTAGGAAACACTAATTTTCTTTTTTTAGTCAAAACCTTAATGATTTTGTTTGTAAGAGACAATCGGAAGTGATTGTGAAATGGAACATGCCCTTAGTCGATTTATTTTAAAAGGTTTTTTATAGTTTCGCATTTTACCTAAATGTGGCAATTTTTTTTTTGTTTTGTGACGATACAATTAATTTTTTAATGGAAAAAAATTTTTGACATTAGATATGACATCATTATATAAAAATAAACATATTAAAATTTCAAAGTCCAAAGTTCACGTTTAACAATGTAAAATTGGTGAATGCTATCCCTTTCAGTCGCAACGACAACTAAAAAGATCTATATTTTGTAAAAAAGATTAAAACGTTTGGTATAAAGTACATTATTACTTGCTGCCAGAAATATTAAAGAACTGCTAAATACAAGACTGCAGCTTATGTAAAAGGCAAAAAACAAGGCTAGACCAACCATGCATGTTAAGTGGTTTAAATACTGCTGCAAACATTTTACTAAATTAAAGGAGACATCTATATTGTATGAAATAGAAAATATTTACTTTTTCTTTGAATAAATTTTTCCACAATAATTTATAACTATAAGTACAACGAAAATAAATAAAATACTGTAAAGAAAAATTTTACAAAAGAATGTTTGCTAGAAATATAAGTATTTTTTTATAGGGGACGCAAACTAAACATAAAATATCTAAATCCTATTTTAAATATATGAATCACAAATAATCTACGCCTCTGGATGAATTTACCTAATGATGTTTTTGCAGTAAAAATTAGCTAAGAACGGTATTAAAGGATCTTTTAAATCTAAACACTACCATCATTATATTTTTTTTAATCATTTATGAACAGGGTTGACTTTTTGGTATTTTTTTTTGTGTAGTTATATATCTGGTTTTAAAAAGTAACAAAATTAAAGATGTTACAATTTGTAGATTTTAGTATTAATAGTTTTTTTTTTTAATAATTTATCATTTCTTTAGTATGCTTACTATACAAAATAAAAGTGAACGTAAATAAATATGGAATATGATAATATAACAATGAATTTTAAACCAAAACCTATGTATATATAAATAAAGAATTTTTAAAAATTTTTATTAAGGCTTTAAAAAAATCTGATTATTTAATCTAATGTTGTTTTAGACATATAACAAGTGTCCAGAAATCGTATAGCTAATAGGTTCCTACCGGAATTAAATATTTTTTGAGGTTAAATCACGGTGGAAGTGTCAAATATTGGATTGTGCGAACTGCTCAAAAACACACAATACGATCTCAAATTGAGCCTAGCGCAAGAATAAGCTGATAAAAAGAAAGAAAAACAGGCATCTGTATAATAGACAGGTTCGAGCTACCTATAGCGACAGTCCCATATAGCCGTAATCGATGCCGATAAAAAGGTTTGAATCGGGGTGGATCTTACGTCGTCTGGCACCACTCGAAACTGGATCGTAAAGCAATGTATACCGTATAGTGTACACAATGTTAAAACGACTAGTTTTTTTTTGGTTTATTGTTGTTTACCGGGGTCAAAAAGAAAAATAAGTACTGTAAAAAATGATGATCATAAAAAGTTGTTCTAGACAAGTAAGTTTTATAGTTTTATACCTTTTAGGGAACTTTTTTTTAACTGGTAGCACCATTTTTGCACTTAAAATAAGGGGTATCCAATATCAGCCAAAATAAAATGATAGAAAGATATAAATGGCAAAACTTCCTATAATAATTACACCTTTTTTACGGACAATTTTTACAAAAATCTTACTTTTATTAAGAATCAATCAAGTAAAAAATATTTAAACAACGTTTGGTATATTGAGAATGGTAAAAAATGCAGTCTATGTATAAAAGAAAATTGCTTTTAGATGCACAAAAATCTAAGATTTTTTTACTTTTTTTTCGAATCATAGGGTTCTTTATTAGTGTTATAAGTGCATAAAAAGTAGTAGCATTTCTAAATAAAAAATTAATGGATAAGTTACTAGTCTGTTATAACTGCAAATCAAATATACATCAGCTGTCAGAATAATGCTGATTAAAATTTTGTAAAGCGAAATGCTGTATACTGCGGATAAAAAGCGAAAATAAAAAGTGAAAACCACCCGACTAAATAGATATTAGTGTCTTAAAATATTCTTTATTGATTATTGCATATTAAAAATACATAAATGACAGTTTCTTCTTTTCTTGAGATGATTTAGGTTGCTTTGTGGACTTTTTACATTAATAAGAGGCTTGCTTATTTTCGGCAGGATACTTTTAAACTGTCATTCATGTAGATGTATATTTTGCAAATAAATGTTCTAAGATTATAAGTATATGCTTATACAAAGTCTGAAAACGTTTTTTATAAAAATTAAAAGCAAGTTTTTTTCAATAAAAATAAAAGAAAAAAACTATAACCCCTGGTGCTACAGATTTATAAAATATGTATATAAGTAAAGCATGCGTAAGCATTTGCAAGCAGTTGAGTATCAAAATTAATATTTTTCCTGTAAATGCAAATAGTATAGAGATTTTGATGTACACTCTTACTAAAAACCCCATAATTGACTTATAAGAAATTTATTTTATCACTGTGTTGCGTTCCTAACCACAAATTAAGTTTTTTTAACTTTTTATATTTTAGTGTTTTTTTTGGTGATTTCATAAAGATAAATGTTATTTTAAAAAAAAACTTATGGCGCCCTGCTTAGGATTTACTATTTTAGAACATAATAAATAATCCGAAAAATATATGTTGTGAAGTTCTCCTGTATGGCAAGTCTTCCCTTCGAAAAATAGAGGCTAAAAATAATATAAATTTATAAAAGAGGACTATTGTTCAGAAAGTAAAATTTTTTGTATTCACTGATTTTTTTGTTTTTAATGACCAGCGGTTTCGACTATGGTATGCAATTTTTTTGGACCTACCCCATTATAGCCATAATAGTTAAATATGGTAATTAAAAAGATTTACACATTATAGATATAACAATAGTATAAAAATATCCCTATTTATATGAAAAACCTGAATGGAATCTTACATTATATATTATTTATTAAAATCATATTTTTGGGCATTACTCTACAACAAAAGTAAGACCATAAACTAGGATTAAATTCTGGATAAAGCTTTTTCACTAAATAATTTAATTCTAAATAAAAATACACCTCGATAGAAATATTAGGGCGTGTCTGATTTGGTCAAAAACAGTTTTTCAACAAACAGTTTTTGACGAAAAACTGTTTTTATATCAATTTAGGCAAAATGTATTTTTCACAGTAAAAACATGTCAGGACATGTTTTTGCGATGAAACAAGAACTTTGCCCCAAAGTTTTAAAAACAGTTTTTCTTCAAAAACTGTTTGTCAAAAAAATTGTTTTTGACCAAACTAGACACGCCCTTAATTTTACAATTTATAAAAACGAGGATATGCGCCCAGTTTGATGCATATTCTTCAATAGAAAATACTTATACGATGGTAATTTACTATTTCTTATGCGACAGGCGCAACCATTTGCACTTTACTTTATTTCTGCATAGAAGGTCTCTGTTTTTATTTTATCATTCACCTTTAATTTTTTAATAAATTTTCGTATATTAATTAACTAGAGTTTTCTTTCAATAATGTCGAAAGACGAGTTCATCTTACAGTACAGAAACACCTGAAATCAAGCAAAAGTTCACACTCGAGTTCGAGCATAACTTCATTACAGTCATCGCCCTCAAAAAAATCCTCTTTGACAATGCAAAAGCTTGATAAAGAAATTCTCGCTTTTACAGTTGAACCACTTATCAGTATAACAAAAAGCTATAACTGTTAGGAGATACAAAAATATAAAATTATTTATAAGTAAATTTTGCAGTTGATTACTAAGTGCACATAAGCAAGCCGACCCTCCATACCTGCTATGATAATAAAAGGGGTTTAACTTTTAGCATATACAACGACAATTAGGGCTTGTAGAAAATACAGCTTTTAGGGGGTGAAAAATATTGTTTATACGGGTTTTGCCGTAGTATATACGGTTTGCCGTAGTTTTTATGATTTCCTGACCATGTATCATAAAAAATGTTCAGGAACAAATTACTATTATAATAAATACAAATATTTATATAAAATATTAAAACTAATTGCAAAGAAAAAATAGTGCTATCTGATCGTATTACAACCAGAGCAAAATTAAGGCTACTTAACCTTATAAAAAGCCGAGAAATCCGTTTTGAATTATTTAAGGTGTAATGCAACAAGAATAGTCATATATATGCTATTAAAAGTACAACTTGAGCTTACATCTTGTAAAATGTAAAAAAATCCAGGTACTTTAAATCAGAATAGGTAATTCTGAAAACTTAAGATAGTTAGTATAACAAGCATATAAGTCATGCACGTAGTATTCCAAAAAAAAAATGCAGATTAATAATTATATAATTCATTGCTTAAAATCATTAAACATATAACAAAAGATATATAGTTTTAGCATTGCAAAATATAAAAAATTAAGAAATTATCTCCTCGCATTATTCATTTTTAAAGTTTTGTTAAAATATATAAACATCAGTACATTAATAGTTTTTGTTTTAAACGATTGCCTATTTTCACAAAAAAATGCTCGATATGTCGAAGAACATCTTTCCACTTCTACACTTAAAAGGGGTACATAGCCATTGATTTTTGACAGCTGGTTGCTCTTAACCAATCTATGGTCATAAAATATTCTATATCAGGATTTTATAGCAAG
Organism: Agrenia bidenticulata; assembly: GCA_034694785.1. Taxonomy (NCBI): domain Eukaryota; kingdom Metazoa; phylum Arthropoda; class Collembola; order Entomobryomorpha; family Isotomidae; genus Agrenia; species Agrenia bidenticulata. The sequence goes on from JAQFYM010006798.1 coordinate 6,247, forward strand.
GATGCTTCAAGATAGTCCTTTAGAGGTTGTTCAAGTAAATTAAGCCTTTTATTTGAAATCAATTTTACTTGGTCAGAAACCAACAAATTTCTTGACTCAAATCGCGTAATCTCATTGATTACCCAGCTATATTGGTTGCAAAGAGATATTGTAACTTCAAAATTGAAAGAATTACATTTAGTGAAAAATCCAGTGTCATATTTAAAATCCATTTTCTGAATAAAATCCCCAACAGAAACAAAATTGTCATGTATGAAATTCGCGTATTTCAGCCACATGCCCCAACGCGTCAAAATAGGCCATTTGGGGAAACTTCAGACTTCATATTTTTAAAAACGTGTATGTTCTTTATTTTTTATGCATCTTTGCTTCATCAAAGCGATACATTCATCAATTATGATTGCTTTTTTGGAATTCTTTGCAAATATTATGTAAGAGATGTAATAAGCAGGACACATGCTGTTTTTTTTTATTAAACCTCCTTTATTAATTGCCCAGTTTTAATCGTTATGAGGGCTTATTCTTTTAAAAATAGTCTTAAATGCATATCTTTTAGATCACAATCAAAAAAATTCTTGTAATGAATCAATAGTTTCTACGAAATATGAAACGGAATCAAAATCCTGAAAGTCGATAGTTTGTATAAGATATGGGGTTTGAACTCTGTTATCAATACATTTTCCAATTACATAACACACGATATGTTTTCCTTGGGCATCTGTTGTTCCATCCACGCTTAAATAAATCGGGCATTTTTTAAATTCAGTTTGTAGAGATGTAAATTATGAATCATAGTATCAAGCAGGGTGGTGTTACGGTAATAACCGGAACTTGCAAGGGGAAAAGTAAAATGCTTGGCTGCAAAATATATAAATTCTCTATCAGATATAGTACTCATAGAAATGTTGCATTTTGAAAATAATCTCACAATATCAAATGCTGCCTCCTCTTTATATTTAATTGATGTTCTTCTCCCTTGTCTCCTAGCTTATGCATTCTGTGTATTATTTTATTGGGCTGTGCTTATCTGTTTTGTTGATACTTCAAGACATTACCAACCCCACTGTGAGAATGATATTCGAATTCACAAAGTCAACAAATACAGAAAATTATATTATTTCTTATTATAAACTCATTGTTATTCTCGCAGAATCTTTTCACGGTTATAAATTTCCTCAATATTGATTTCGGGCATTTAAAGGGTCAAATTAAAAAAAATACGGTTATCCAAAAACCGTATTTTTTAAACCCCTAAACGCAATCATTGATTCAAAGCATCAAATGGATAGTGGGATTCAGTATATGAAAAATATTGTCGTAATTTAAGACGAATAAGCGGTGAAAGTGGTGCAGCAAACTTTATAGCAGCTGCTATTTCATAAAAACATTTTCCGGTAAAGATACAAGGTTACAAAAGGCTTGATTATTTAGTTTGGATATGACCGTCTTTTTTGCAGGCTTTTTCCTGATAAGATCTTTGCGAGTAAGGATAAAATGATTGCAGAAAATATGGCATATAAGGATAGAAAAGGTCTATTATTTACCCTTAAATAAGCTATTGAGAAATGCAAAACTTTAGTCAATACAAAACTCAAACGGCTGGTACAACACACAATTAATCAATTTGACAAATACAGGATATTATTTTATAATAACAAAAATGCCAAGATGAAAAGGATATTTTTTACTGATGTTATATACATGATTTAATGATGATTGCATTCAGAAATCAGGAAAATAGCTCTTATAAAAAATGATTTTGCCGGCCATCTATTCAAGGAACGCAGCCATATAAAATTTATATTTTTACCTCCACCGACTACATCACTTATACAACCCCTTGATAAATGGATTATTAGTAGTTTTATATCTATTGTAAACCAAAATTAGGTTCTTAATTACTTTAGCCATTAATTAAAGGGGCATATAAATAATAGGTAAAAAAGGGATAAATAAATAATGAATTAAGTTATTTTATATAAAAGCAAATATATTATTCGGCGACACTAGACAAAAAGTATTTTATTAACAAACATAAATTCATAATATGAGTATATGAAAAACTGTTGGTGTGCATTAGCCGTATTTCTATCTTGCATCAACTCTTGTATTGTATTTAAGTAGTTAACCAATTAATATATGCTTTTGTAAAATCATCATTTCATATGGCGGATTTTACGAATAGTAGTACGCAAAGAAGTTATATTTTTTCTAAACTGTTTTTACATTATTTGTGTTTTTTACTTAAGAGTAAATGCGACTGGTTTTTTTTGAATTACAAAACCCACTCAGAAAAGTTTACTTTTTGTTTTTGAAAGACAACACCATTTTTTTTTCGTTATTTTACTATTATTCATATACCCTCTTTTATGTGATCGCTAAAGTAAATAAGAACCCAATATTGTATCCGCAATATTCTAAGTACTTTTCGAAGAGATGGGATTCTAAAATAAAAAATTTAAAAATCTATGATTCTTAGGATAAAAAAGGTTTTCTTAGGATGAAGTGCTACCAAATACTATTATTAATTGCAAAATAAATTTCTAGGATGTAAGAATTTAAAAGAGGCAATATCTGATCATAATAAAAGTGAAGATGTCAAAATTCTAACTAATATTGCAAGCAGTGAAGGTTTATTTGAGACAATGGTAAAATATATACATATATTGATATTGGCAGCGCCTGTAATTTTTGGCGAAACTTTGATATTAAGATGGAAATGATGCTGTCAATAAGTAAAGGATTAATATAAAAAAAAAAAGGCGTCAAAACGCCATGTAAAAAGCAAGTATACACTTATACAACAGCATATAACAATGAGAAAGAAGGAAACGGGAGATTCCGATACGAAGCTTTACTCATTGGCATTACAACTTAAAAATGAGGTAACAAACATGTATTTGAGCATTATAAAAGGCAAGAAGAAAAATTTAAATTTAACATATACCATATTTAAGTTTTATTTTCCTTTTTAATCTCATTTTTAAAATAATCTCTCAGTAAGATTCCATTCTATTCAGAAGGTTGAAAAATACAAAATTTAACATGTTCTTATATACGGTGAAAACTATAAATGTATTTTTTTTACGAACTTTTTCGGTAACATAATTATAAAGAATGCTGCACTAAAGTGTCGTGACATATTTACGGGTTAGTTATGACAGGAGGTATGTGTGTTTTATATATCAATTTTCTGAGTTCTATTAATTAAAATTGTGAATGACCATACAATTATGAAAAATCGTATTTAACATATTGATATAATGCGCAAAATGTAAAAAAAAGATTTTTTACTGCCTTGGTTTTAAGATATTATTGATGTAAGTATTACTTAAAAATACAAGAAAGTACTAAATTATTATATGTCTGTAATAATGCGTCCTATTAAGTAAACCTTCCTTGACAAATATCTACTTGTATTTCTAATATAAAGACGTGAGATGAAATATCTATGAAACATACATCAGGTGGTACAGAAAATTGCGGTTTTTAATATAATTAAAAACATTAAAAAACTTGAATATTTAATTTTTAGCAATTAATATATTTAACTTTCATTTTTTACTTTTTAAACAAGTATTGAACTTCTTTTTCTTGTTACTTAATAAATCCATAGAATTTTAAAAATTTTAACGATTAAAATATTTCAGAAAACGCTGCAATCTTTTACACTTGTTTAATAGAAAAGTCGCTATTATTTTAGTTTCAAGTAATTTGTGTACCATTATTTTTTCTAGGTTTTCTCTTGTATGAGATATTTTTGCAAAAACTATTGATTTATAGCATTCCGTCTTTTATTAAACATATTATGAGTTTATGCCTTTAATGTAAACATATCCAACTTATATATCTTATACCCAACGTTTTATACTTTTTATCATACATAAAATCATTCTCATATATTGTTTTCTAAACAATGATGGTACTTCTGATTAGGGCTCAGAATTGTTTGAATTCTTTACAAAACAAAATGTTTTTGGTTAGTTTACTTTCAACTAAGTGTTTTTAATTTGCCCTTACGGTGCTTATTTTTAAATATTGAATTCATTCAAATTTTTGGTCAATATTGGAATTTAACCAAACAATATTAATAATAAAAACATACCAGAATATATGTAAACATGTAATCTATAAAGTCGATTCAATTCTAAAAAGACATAATTTAACTATTAAAAGCGCCAATATATACACTATTAACACTTGTTAGGATAGGAAGAGCAATTGAGGAATATATACATTGAAGTTTTTTATATAATCGCAATAATAAGCCCACTTTTGAAAATCAAAAATTTGTGTTAAAAAAAAACTATTAAAGTTATTTCGAGAAAAGCGATTTCTGTTCTAAAAAAAGGCTTTCTAATGCAATTATACATTAGTAGTGAAAATATACAATACTTAAGCAATGATTTATACTTTGTTATACAATAATTGTTAAAAAATGTTGTAAATCACTGTCGTAAAACCTTTGCATTTTCAATTTGCAAATTTGTTTGCATTTTTCGAGCACTTTTTCTGATTTTAGGATGCCTTTTAAGATTTTTTTATTATCTAAAGATTACACCCTTATGAAAATTGATTTGACTATTTCTCGTCCATTAAAATGCCACAATTAATAACAGTAAAACTGTTTTATGCAAAACAAGTAAACCCAAATTGTGTAAAATACATTTATATAGTCACAATCTTAACGCGACCGTTTATAAACTTTTAGGGAGCGATTTTATCGCGGGTTTGAAAAAAGATTTTTGACTAAAAACGTTTTTCATCAAAAAACACTTGTGATGTTTTCGAAAAACGTTTTTCAAAAAAACCTTTTTATATTCCGTAAATTCAAACAAAAACGGTTTTTCCGAAAAACGTTTTTTGTATGATTCGTGTATTTTTAAAAGTGTTTTTCAAGATAACTGTTTTTAAAAAACGTTTTTGCAATACGTGTATTTTTCAATTATTTAAAAAACAGTTTTACAAAAACGTTTTTC
>JAQFYM010006799.1:0-11224 GCA_034694785.1 Agrenia bidenticulata
AGGTGAACACTTTGTACAGGGCTGCCATACAGGGGGGGGGGCTTATTTTCAATAAAAAAAGATATATAAAATATGTTACTTATAATATAAATGTTTTCTATTAACAAACGTGTGTCTCATAAAACCAAAAAAAATTGTTCGTACCATTTTTATTCATGAAAAATTTATAGTGCATATATATGTTAATAAGTCTTAACTGTATGACAGAAAAACATTTTTTTTTATATATTTTAGCTTCAAAAAACACAATACAAAAAAGTAGTATATTTTTAAAAACGGGTATGAGGTATACATTCATCTTTGCCAAAAAAAGGAACACTCTAAAGCCTTAACATACATTATTAAAATTGACTTAGCAAATATTAAAATTTAGTGTGTTCTTATAAAGAATTCTTTTGAGTAAATTAGTTTTTCAATACAATAAAAATAAAGTGTCAAAAGAATAGTAAAGTAATAGCAAGCAATCGTATATAAAAATTTTTATTTTTTTACAAAAATCCATATGGCAGCAAATATAAATGTTTTTAAGGTAGATGACATTTTTTTTTTATTGCGCTCGAGGACTATAGACTTTCATGTATAGCTAACTTTATCAAAATACATAAAGCTGCTTACTTTTACAACTAAAATATAGTTACTCTTGTAATTGAAAAAAACCAGTGGATTTTTCTTACAAAAAAACAAAGCTGAAAATCAATTGCGGCATTTTATGTTTGTATATGTGTGATTGTTATCTTTCTACATTTTAGTATATAGCATTTTAGACCTTTTAAAAATGTTAAAAACGATTTTGTCGTATAATGAACAAAAAATAGCAAGTTTGTGCCATAAAACATGTATTTAATGATATATGCCTATTTTGCATAACGTATTGTAAAAAACAATGGATGGTTTTATTTTAGAAGTAAAATAAGAAAAGTTGATATTGGACATATAAACGATAAAAAAATATATTAAAGATTTAGGGTGTGTCTCTTATACCCGAAAAAGTTTATGCCCGAAATTACTTTTACTCAATTTAAGTATTTTAAATGCTTGTGCAAAAAATGTAATAACTGTTATGTACACGAGCACTTATGCACATATGGATCACAACACCTACATTTCACATACCAAAAAGTTGATTTATTTGTAAAAACGGGCGCGGTCATACACGTTTTTTTGCCGAAAGAGACACGACATAGTGAGTAGAAAACAATCCATTTTTGTTTTTTTGACACGTAAAAAAGGCCATAGAAAAATCAAATTGTATAGGGCCTCAAATCTCTAACGGCGCCTCTGATAATAATACAATTGTTGCACTTTATAAATCGTATTTAAACTAATATTTCGTAAAAAAAACTGAACTCGTTGCGGTCAGAAATTGTTTATGGGTAACCACTGTCACACGCCTGATGTATAAAATTTATTCTGTAAAAGAAAAAGTCTTTTTGTAAAGCTAGGCGCTAAAAATTTTTTTTGTGAAAAATAAAAGTATACTGCCTGATTATTTCCACCAATAAAGATTCTACGTCTAAGAATTTTAACACTGTTTTTTAAAAAGTGTTCATGGTACTTTTGCATTTTTCATATTTAAAATAAAAAACACATCTGCTTTGAAAGGTTTTAAAAATATAACCTATAATAAAAAAAAACAAGTTTCATATATACAGTGCTTGTATAAAAACAGACCAGAAAACGTTTTACGTTAATAATAATTGACGTACGAGGTAAGGGCTCTCATTTCCCCTTGAAATATTTTTTACGTACGAATTACTACAATTATCACTTAGTAACTGTAAAGCATTATTCTGTACTAAAATGCACAACCCATGTTGACTGTGTAGCTCTTTCTATTTAAGTTTTTGAAAACCACATAAAATAGAAAATTATATCTTTTGGACCCTTAAGGTGATTTTTAAGCATAAATAAAGTACAATATTAGACAACAAAAAACTTAACAGAAGAAATTGCTTGGAAAAAAGCACAAAAACACGTATAAATGCAAAGTCAAAGCATAGAGATAATAATAGTTCATATTGTTAAAGTAGAAAAAAACATTGTTTTTAAGTTTTTTTGTTTATAATAAAAGAAACAAAAAAAATATTTGCGTATCGCAAACAAATTGTATAAAATACCATAAAGAAGATGCAAATTTAAAGTAGTTTTTTACAATGATTTATCAAGTAAATATAGTAAAAAGATATAGAAGCCATCAAAAATATATTTGAATATCAACAACTAGGTAAATGCGGCAATCAATATTGCCGAAATATGTAATTAATATGCCAGTAAAAAACAAGATGCTACAATTATGTTTTTTTAAATATTTTTATTTGCAAAAAACTGTCGCTAGGGTTTGCGAATTTCCGGGATAAAAAATTCTGCCGCAAAACATCAAAAAACTTACGCTGGAACTCCAAGTATTTTTTTCGCGTACTTTATTTTCAGATTCTTCCTGTACAACTGTTTTTTACAAACACAAAAAATACTCCCACTTTTGTATGTTAGCTAGAATATTACTTTTTTGTTTCATTTACTTTATTTTTTATTTTAATGCCAAAATCATAGAAATATAAAATCACGGATCAGAAAATGCAAAACAAAAAAAAAACAAAAACATAATATTTTTTGAAAATTATAACATTATCTTTTTGCGCCAGTTTAAATTCATAACAACCAAATTTAATAAGGTATGATATAAAAAAACATACATCTTATCCGTTACGTGCAAACTGCGGTATATATACATTGGAAACACTTAAGCAGTATAAAAAATATCGATAAATTATTGTTATCCATTGATAAATGTACTCGTGAATGTAAATGTAAAATTTGCTTATTTTGATGAAATTCCTACAGAATTTGTACTATTATTACAAATATAGAAAAAAAAAATGATATTAAGCGCGTAACTAGAAAACATGGTACCTACCGCCTATGTGATCACCAGTAAAATACGTAAACAATTAAATTAGTTTTTATTCACAAAAAGAGCGATACAATTTTGTAAAGAATATATTATACCCTTCTTACGTTCTTTATACAATACTAGTTTTCCCCATAATAAAACTTCTATTTAAGCAGTAGATTAAATGTAAATAATACATTACTACGTGTATTTTTTTGACTGTTGGTTTGCAAAAGCTTGTTATACCTCGCTCAATCTTCACTTATATAAAAGGCTGAAAAAGACCAATCACAGTAGTTCGCAACTCAGTTAAATACAAAATGGCTTGTAATACCAAGTAGATGTTATATATTTATATCATTGCTGTTGTCTTTTTGGCGCATAAACGCCATACAAATACTTATAATCAATAAAATGTATCGAAATGATAGAAACATTAATTATACACACAAAAAAGCATTTTGGGTTGCTTTAATTACATTTACTGCCTACCTTAAGCGGCTTAAAATGTTCTTGTAGAAACGAACTTGATTAGCTCACTGCAGCAAATGCATGCATTTCACTGTTTGCAAAGACCGGTTTTGACTTCAAATGTAAATACATATTTTTTTTGATGTGATATCATCAAAGAAAATTACGATGTTGTACTGTGATTGATTAAATAAAAATACGGTGTGACAAAAAAGCTGAAACTTGAATCTCGTATTATCTCCCGGGATGTTCTTTTTAGTGTATCCTAAAATCCCAAAATGTGCAAAAATATATTGTCGCTTTTTACTGAAAATCTTGTGAAATATTTTAGAAAATCAAAATAAAAAAAATATATGCAAAATATGTATATATTTTAAATGTAAAATATAGTTTTAAACCAAAATATCAGAGCGTAAAAAATTTTTTATTAAATTTCTATAAAAATAAAATTTTTATTATTTATAGAGTAAACCTCAAAAAATACTATCTTGCTATAAATGCACCAAATTTACAAATTTATAAGTTTTTACTGTATTTTATAAAAAATAGATAATACAAAAAATTTGCAAGTAAATAAAAAAAATATAGGTTTATTTTATACTTTTAAGCAAATATAATACACATAAATGTTGAGAAAAGAAAAAAGAAATCCAAGAAATATATACGAAACTTTTTTTTATATTACCTACCTGTGTATATTAAAAATATAAATCATTCCTTTAAAAATATTAAATCTACATAAAAAATACACCCCCTAAAAATAAATGGTTTATAATCTTGACAGAAAAACAATTTATTTCTTTGTAGACTAATGTAAAACAATCCCCCTGTTTTGTTTACAATTTTTTGTAAAATAGAGGTTTACATCATGCTCAAAGTCTGCAATAAAGCAGTAAAAGCATTTGCCTTGCTTTTATATTCGGTGATTCTTTTTTTTTGTTTTTTTTTTGTCAGAAGAAAACTTTTTACTGTTCTATTTTTGCAAAATATCTTTTTAACAAAATATCTTTGTAACAAAACACTTTTAAAATCTACTTTTTGCTAAAAGAATACTTTTTATTTTTATGAATCTTTAAGGGTAAAAATAAATTATAAGTTTTAATTTTCTAAAAAAGTAAACTAATAAAATAGAGTTTCACAATATGTTAAGTTATTTTATATAAGTTTTACGGTTTATTGCAAAAATGTTAAGGGTTATTAACGTAAAAGTACAAAAAACAAGTGGACCAGTACTAAATCGACAGTAGAATATATATTTTTTACATAGAACGATGAAATTCATACAAAAATGTTCTTTTTTTCTACAAAATAATCCTTTAAGCAAATTAGCCAAAAAAAAGTTTCATTATTGTAGAAATATTTGTTCACGCATTAAAAAATAACGTGGCAACACAGATTGTTTCGTCCCTAAAATTGGCCCGGAATAATTTGTCGCGATCTAATTTGGCCCGGAATAATTCGTCACGCTCAAATTATCCTAGGCCAAATTACACTTGGCCAAATTATTACGGGTTAAATTGTCCGAACGAACTGGAACTGGCCAAATGTGCCGCGCCAACATGTCTTGGGTCAAATTTTGTTGACGAAAAAATACAAACAAAATTTCCTAGACCAATTTTTACAAGAACATTCAAGAATAAATCAATGTCAATAAATGACGAATATCGCAATTAAAAAAGCGTAAAATAGACCAAATTGCAAGAAAAACAAAACCAAGATACAACTTATAGTTAAATTACCTTTTTTAATGTAAAATTAGTGTAAACGTAAAAAAAGCGCAATTGTTTAAAATATAAAAAGAACATGAATACATAACAAAACAAACTGATATGCCCGAATAATATTGCCAACTAACAAAACAATAAATACATTAGAAGTGCTACAAACACACAAGCAAACAACCAGTAAAACAGTTTTTAAAAAGAAATAAATTAAAAATTAAATGTCGAAGATGCAAACAAAAAGAATAATAGCAAAAAAAAGTATGTATTTTTTTTAAATGGAGCTGGTTTGCTAAATAAAAAAATACAAAGCCATACAAAGCTATTCTTTTACATCAAAAAACGATAAAAAACAGATTTATTGTATATAAGAAAAAGTACGCAAAATTAGTACGGGCTAAGTTTTTATAGATTCGTGAAACACAAAAAAACTGACAATACTATAAAAACGGAATGTAGAAGTAACACCATGTGAGCCAAGGCTCTAAACTATCTATGCAGTTTCTTATTAGGAATCTTATGTAAAAAAATCCCTGCAATAGAATTACAAATACAAGCAAACAGAAAGTACAGAAATGCTGTTATCGCCACAAAAAATAACAAAGGCAAACTTTTCAAGAGTCGTAAAAAGACGTATAAACGACAGTATATTGTAAAATAAATGCATACACTACGTAAGAAATGCGTTTTTTTATCTGAAAACGTGTCAAGGTAGCAAAAATAAAAAAGAATACACTGAGACAAATATAAACATGTAAAAAATCTGTGCATTTTAAAAAAACAAAAATAATGAATTTTTTAAAGATTAAAAAACCTTAGAGCAAAGCTGAATACGTTATGAACTTGTCATATCCATAAATTGTATTTATTATGTTTTTTTAAATGTTTTGCAATTACACAGTTTTAACAAGAAATAAAAATTAGTGGTTGAGAGTATATATAAGCGCTTAAAATAAAAATAAATAGTCCGTTTTTGCATTTGATCACTAGATCTAGTTAATAAAAATATAAACAACCCACAAAATGAACAGCGTTTATAAAGCACAAATATTGTATGCGTACGTCAAAAAAAGCTATTTTCAATCAGTCCATTGCACAAAATTTTTACTATAAGACTTATGTTAAATACAAAAGGACCTGTGCAAAAATATAAACAAAAAAAGGGTTTTACTAAAATTGAAAGAATTTTATATTTACAAAATCATAGAATTATAATATGAATGTGAGACACGATGTAATAAAATGCCTAATAACTTTTTTATCTGTCACTAACACAAATTTATCGTTTTCTGCAATGTAAAATAAACTTTAGTGCATTTGTAAGTGATAACATTCAAAGAAAAAAAATGTGAATCGTAAGTACAATTCACTTTAGAAATGGCTTTTAAATTAAAAACCCTAGGGAAAAAAACTGCAAGTATTTTCACAACAAAACTTAACATTCGAGGGTAAAGAAAATCAAAACAACAAAGTTTTTGTGTATAAAAGCTAGCTTTGAATTCTAAGCATTTTTATCAATAGTTTTTGGCAATAAAAAAATTTGCACATTTTTTTTAGGAAAAAAACATATATTTTAGAGATATACACACCCATCCCCTGTTAATAGTAATATTTACTTAATCAATCAGTTACGTAAATATTGTATGCATCTTTGCCTGCCTTTTTACTTTTTAATATTATTTTTGGCAAAAAAAATAGTTAGAAAAAATTATGATAATTATTATGCATTTACGAATATTTTTTCTTAATTAAAAAACATCTGACTCGTAATTTTATACCCTCGAAGCATAAAAAACAACTGAAAATCGTAAGATTAAAACCTACATATAAAAATTACAATTCAAAAGAGAAAACATGTAAGTATTTGTTCTTTATACTGTTATAGTGTTTGTTTCCTTTTTTTGCATTTTAAGCATATTTTCTATATTAGTTATTTTGTTTTACTTTGGTTATCTTACCGGCCATGTGTTAAAATACGATCTTTCAATACTCAATGCAAACTTAGTTTTTCAAGAAGTTTAATACACACAAAATATAAGCAAAAAACAAAAAGCGGAAAAGCGGAAAAGCGGAAAAGTGTAATTTTAAGTTCACTTTTTTTGAAATATAAGATTACCTAATGAACAAAAGCAAGCATTCAGATAAGCGTACACAAATACCTCATATAGATGTAAATTTATACCGTGATAGTTTTAAGTTTCTTGTTAAGTCCTATTACAACCAAAAAAGGGTTTTGTCGATAAGTTCAATGGCTATTCTATATTTCTAGCAAAAAAAATTTGGAATATGCATATAATTTTATTACAATGGCATTTCATAAAATATTGTGTAAATATATAACATTTCTGACTGTAAAGTTCAACTGACATAATATGCATGCTTTGACTGTAGCGTTTCTACAAATGTAAAAACCTTACCTAGCATTTTATGTGTAAGTATACATAACCAAAAAACAGATTATCTACTGGTTCTATTTTTGTTACATCTAGAAAGTACTGCCTGGCATTTTTTTAAATTTAGAAAAATACATTTCTAGCAAACATTTACAATTTCAGGGCTGCAAGTTTTTTAATGACTGGAACGTATGTTTTCTAGCGCCTTCTCAAAATTAAAAGCCTTGTTCAGTTCGTAACTCAGTTTTTTACTCTTTTTCAGTTCTCAACTCAATTTCTTAACAACACAAATTTTATTTCGGAAAAAAAAAAGAAATATAATTTATTGAAGCGCATCTAATTTGAAATAATTACTCAAAAAATGCATTATTTGCACATTCGTTACATTTTAGCTACACCGAAATTTTTTCGGTGTGTTCAACTTATTATTTAAAAATGGATATAAAAAAGTTCCTCATAGCAAGTACATGTTGATAATCTTATAAGATCGTACTTTGCATCTATAGATCGGATGAAAATATAAATAGAAATTAAAATGTTTTAAACGATCAAATAAGATATAGGGTCAAGAGATTTAGCATGGCAGTTCTTATAAAGTTTAAGTGATTGTTTTCAGATAGCTCATTTTTTTTGTAAAAAAAAAATCTGAAGTGAAACAATGTTAATCATTTTGGTAATGCAAGACCAATACATATTTGCAATTTTTATTAGTAAATATTTTGTTTAGCATCATACGATACAAAAAAATAGGTACTTTAAATATATAAATTGAATAACTACTCGAAAAATGTTCATTATTTGAGATGTGATAAATGGTCATCTATTTAATAACTTAAAACTCTGAGAACGGACCAGTGAGTAAATTATGAGTAATTACCCAGTTTATCATTCTAAGCCCTGTATAAGTTTAATACTGATTTTAAGTTTACAAAAAAATAGATCGGAACGATTAAAACCAATTACTGTGTAAAGACTTGTACAAATTTTTATAATATTATAACAAAATTTTGTTTTTTTTTAAAGATTCATACAACGTGAAAAGTAATTGTATAGGTTCAAATAAACGCATCATATGGAATTTATACACATATAGGCCTATTATGCGCGTTGTCTAAAATTGCGATTTTCCTGCGTTTTACTTCCAAAATTTTGCATTTATTAAGTTTTCAAATAGTATTTCTAACCTTAAAATATATTAATTTTGGAAAAAATACAAATAAATGTTTAAAGGGTTTTTATTTACAAAAGTCAAAATATATTTAAAAAGTTTGAATTAAATAAGACACTCATAAAAGGAAAAGAAGAAATAATGGTTTTGTATAGAAAAATTGGAACCACAAACAAAAAAAAAGAGAAAAAACAAAAAAAAAAAGGTAAGTTTTTAAAAAACAGAAAATAAATTTCAAAAAATAATTTAAAAAATATGGAAAGAACTTGAGCAAATAAAAGGTGTATAAGAAACTGGTAGAATATATATAAAATCATAGAAAATAGAAATTAAAGGGAAAGGGAAAATATCTGAAAAAAAAGGATAAAATGTTTGTAAAAACTTATATAAAAAAATAAGAAAAAAAGGAAAATGACGCAAAAACAAAAAAAATGTAAGAAAGATGAGGTAAAAATACAGCCAATGGCGTAAAAATGAAAGAAAGCAAGAGTTATCTAGAATCGGGATAAATTGGGAAAAATCAAAAAAATGGCAAAAAAATTTTAAAAATTGTAAACATGAGGGAAAATATAAAAAATGGGAAAAATAGGGGAAAGCTGGAAATGGCGGAAATGAAGAAAAGAGGAACAACCTGAGAAAAAAAAATATGGAAAATCTGCAAAAATTGAGAAAAAGGAATAAAAATGAGTTATAAATATAAAATAAAAAAGCGAATGTAAACATGTAGGGAATACGACATGAAAAAAATCTGTGAAACTAGAGAAAATGTGACCGATATGTAAAAAAAAACATAGAAGTGTAAGAAATGGGCAAAATAAGCATAATGTAAATCAACTGGGAAAATACGAAAATAAAAGGCGCACAAAACGGGAAAATAGGACAATAAAATAAAAATTAACAACAAAAAATGAAACGTGGTTATAAAAGTATTATAGTACGGAAAACAAACGGCCAAAATAAAAGACAATATAGATAGTGTGACCAGAGTAGGGTTTGTAATACCCCGGGGGTGAAAACCCCGGTTTTTTTTTTGTTTGTTTTTAGTGAACCTCGGGGCCCCGGGGAAAACCCGGGGCCCCATGGTTTATTTTTGTTTGTAGCGTTCACGTAACAAATGATGCTTATTATACAATAAAAACATGGCAAAAACTTCTAATGAACAGTATTTAGTAAAAAATACTTAATTCGTTTCAGTGTTTTTCTGCAAAATAACACATTTATACACGATGCATGCCCAAAAACTTTTGTTAGCTAGAATACGTGTTTAAATATGTTAACGGTCGTTTTGACTACATGTTTTTAGTAAATTAATAGTTAGAAGCAAAAAACTTTAACGTTTATCGATGAAATAAAAAAAAACTAATAAGAAAATCATGCTTTCTTGTCGTTTGACGTTCATGATTTACATGTACAAAAATTGAGCTACGTAAACAATTAAATGAACATTTAAAAGCAAAACACATTTGTTAAGATAATGTCTATCCAAGTAGATATAAAATACTAATAGCGACGTAGTTTCTTTTACAGGTGCACATATTAATATGCTTTTAATGTAATCTATACCGTTGCGGCATGTATTTTTGTATCTTTTATATGCAAAAATATCGTAGACTAAGCTTTGTAAAGTTATCTCATACCTTATAATTTCCATTTTTAATATTGCAAAAATTCGTAAACATTGAGATTTTTTTTAATTTTTTTGTGAACTATGTTGCGTTTGGTCAAGCTTAAATTTGTAAAAAAAACCTTAATTACAAAAATATAAACTAAAAGTATTATTTACTTAAATCAACATTTCTTTGAACTAGTTTTTCGGCAATTTGTATTTTACGTTTGTTTTATTCTTCTTTCTTATAATTTTACATATTAAAAACTCTTCTTCCTGTACGTATAAATCGTTTTGTAAAAAAGATTAACTTGAAAAAGAATTTACCAACTGTTAAATGTATTTTAAAAATATTATAAAAAAAATATAATTATTCAAAAGCCAAATTAAAAACCTTAGGAAAAAGACATTATACTAGCGTCTGCAATTGTCTGTTGTGGCTGTGGATTTTAAGATTGCAATTTAACACTTCTAGGATACATATTTTGTAATTTCTAATGACTTTGTATAGATTGTTCAGTCAAAATAGCAATGTATTGTAAACAGATGTCGAAGACACATAAAAAAATACAAGCATGACAATGCGTTTTAGCGTGTAATAGTTTTTCATAGTTTTTTGTATATCAGGTTTATAAAAAAAAAATCTGTAGTAAAACCTTATAAATAAATACTAATAGCAACCTACAATCTTGTTAAATGATATTGAATACGCACCTATGTGATTTTTTGTATAAATAATGGCAAAAAATTATGAAATGTTTTTTAGCATGATGTAAGGGGTGCAAATTATGTATCTTATACAAATAAAACTTTAAAAAAACTGATAAGAAAAAAACCACATTAAATTAAAAAAGATGTATATCAAAAACTATTGACAGATCTTTTATTCTCAAAAAAGTCTTTTGTAATTTTTACACAAAAAAATATATATATATGTGAAACACAATATGTCAAACAGCATTTTTCTGTATAGAG
>JAQFYM010006800.1:0-11224 GCA_034694785.1 Agrenia bidenticulata
ATTATCCACTTTTAAAAAAAAAAACCAAAAATTTGGCCAAATTCATAGTTTCGTTTTATAAAAATTGTCAATGTATCTTGCATAGCAACGCATATTCTTGTCTGACATACAATTTTAAGGATATTTTAGATAAGTAAACTTAATAATCAGCATTTTTAAGCACAGATATCACGTTCAAAAAACTATAAAATTGTAATATAAAAGCATTTTATATAAAAATGATAGTCATAATGCGCGAAAACATAGATTTATTAATGTCATCATCTTATTTTTTTTCCTAATCTCCGATAAATGATTTTTTTTTTGGATATATGGGCCAATTTACTTAATTTACAATTAATTTTTTTAGATCTCAAGTTTTTAAAAGTTTGAAATTTTATTTACTGTAAAACATAATTTATAAAAATACAATTGTTTTTTTATTCCATAACGGAAGTCTACTCTATGTAATAAAATACAACTGAAGGACAATATTTAGCACATGTATTATGATCAGGCCTAATAAATCTAATACAACGGTAAGGAATTCTCAAATATCCCTTATTTGTGGAAAAATTTTCACTTTTTAAGATTTTGTTTTGAGAATTTGAGAACAGTAATCATACAAAAGTAAAAACAAGTGTATTTCTAAGTAAACGCATTATGTCTTGCTATATTAAAATATGATTTTTGTCTATAGTCTAGCGCTTCTTGATTCTTTCTATATAAAATAAATATAAAAACAGCTTTCGAACTGTTATTTTTGACTTTTCGAAGTCCCAAGGAAAAATTTTGTTTATAAAACAAAAATTATATAGTTTATTTGCACATATTATGCGCATGCTTTAATTTATATCGCTTAAAATTTCTTTTTATACATTTTAGCGTTTAAAAGCTAACTTAATTATGCGAAGAGCATACCTTTATATGTTTTCTAGACTATGCTTCTTTTATTTCCTGCGAAGTATGGTTGTGAATATGTCCGTTCGTATACCTTTATTTCCCGTACGTGATCATGATCCACTTTTTGTCGAGCGCAGTAATAAAAAGTTTATATAAAAAAGCAAACGTAAAGAGCGAATATATAACCTTTAAATTTATTTTATTTATAGTAGCATCGCAATTTAAAGTAATTATTCATATATTTAAAGGAATAAATATCAAAAACCCAAAAATGCTTCTTTTTGTTTTTTGCTTTTAATTTTTATTTATTGTAATTCGTAGTTATATTTTTATATTCTTTTCTATGATTTTATAAAATGCTTCTAGTTATGAAAAGCAAAAATTTTTCCAAACATCTATTAATGTTATTGTGTAATGTTTTTTTTCATATTCTACGGTCGAAAACTATCATTATCCACTTTTTAAAAAAAAAAACCAAAAATTTGGCCAAATTCATAGTTTCGTTTTATAAAAATTGTCAATGTATCATGCATAGCAACGCAAATTCTTGTCTGACATAGCTATTTTAAGGATATTTTAGATAAGTAAACTTAAAAATCAGCATTTTTAAGCACAGATATCACGTTCAAAAAACTATAAAATTGTAATTATGGGATTTCTTGGTGGATTCCGACCATTTTCCCCAAATTTAGTAGATCTGTTTATAAATAATTTAATTTTACCCATATTTACAAAGATAAATGAAATTTTATATCCCGGTATTGTTATGTCTCGTTAATGGTTTTCAAGCCACTAGAAACAGTGATAACACTTTCGATCCTGAACTAACATTTTGTTGTGAATTATTTGAATGGTATTTATACGCACTTGAATGGTGCCCTTGTCTCTCCTGCTATGCATGCTGTCAACTATTGAACAATGAAATAGATGAAGAATCAGATGAGCAAGAAACAGTTACCCAATCACAAACGCAAAATATAGAAAACCAAATAATTAATCAACCTAGATTACAGGATGGTCTAAAAGGGGATGTACATACAAAACAAGAAATCATTACTGTACAACCGGGCTCATCAAAAATGAGTGAAGTTGCTACTAATATTTTATATTCGCCCAATCATAATAATAATTATATCGCAGATACGATAGATTCGATAGATTCGGAATCATTTAAAACTAAAAATAGTTCACATGCTTTAGAAGACACAAGTAATATAAAAATGAATGATACTCTAAGGAAACCCTATAATACAATACTATTAGCACCTGACTAAATTTTGCCCTGTATTATGCTATTTAGTCTATCATTTATCCTTCTGAACATTCGAGAATTTAGGTATAAAGCTGGTTTTAACTAAATTAACCTTTTGTTCTTTATTGTGTAGGCTCGAAAATTCTGTCTTACTGTAATTATAGAGAATAAGACTATGTTTTAATTTCCAAAAATTAATATTTTTGATTTACTGTGTATTGTTGATTTACTGTGTATTTTTAAAATATCTGACAAAGAACAAAAACTCTTCTATATTTGCCAATAACCAATAAAGTCTATACTTCCAGGCTGTTCTATATGTTATTTACGTTTTTTTACTAGAGTAGTAGCTTGTTACTAAGGTTATCGATCTCGAGTCTCGATTTCTCGATTCTTTCGACTCAAAGCAAAAAAACAGTCGAAATAAAAACGAGATTTCTCGAAAGTCTCGAACATTTTTGTTATAATATATTATTATACACAATCTATGCGTAGGTAACATAAAAACAATAAAAAAAATTGATTTTTACAAAAAAAAATAAAGAAGAATGTTAAAATATGTGTTTTTTTTGCTTAACCTAGTTGAATATGAGGTGTTTTTTCTAAAAATATATGTTTTAACTATAAAAATAAATAAAAAGCATATAGGAGCGGAGGAACTGCATTTTTTACAATTTTCTTTTTTTATTAAACCATTATTTCCTAAAATATGGAAAATACAATACCCCTCATGACATTTGCATAACAAAAATACGTTTTTTTCTATTGATAAGCATGTTTTTTTGTTAAATTAATTGAAGACGCTTTTTAAATGTTTTTTTTTCTAATGATATATTGATCTAATCTCATGCCTAAAATAATACGAGAAAAGCATTTGTATATATATACAGTATATAAGGGCGTTTTCCACTTTTTCTCCTATAGGAATCTGTCCTATAGGGGAAAACTATATAGGGTAGCCTCCTATAGGGTTTTTTTTGGAACACGTATTTGTCCTTAGTTATTGAGTTTTAAAAAATTTATGTAAAATATTAAAAAATTACTAAAATCCTAAGTATCTTATATTTTTACACTCATAAATCAATGTTTAAGCCTTGGATTTACATTTAAATTGGTTTTGGTGCATAAGATGTTTTTGTTTTTAAAAACTTATTCTTGCAATAGAGAACTTACAAAAATATTGTGTAAATGTTTTTGTATTTTGATGGTAATTTATTTATAGAAAAAAAACTTTGAATTACAAGAAAAAAATATAAAACCCTATAGGGGTATCTATAATGGAACATAAAAAAATACCCCTATAGGGTATAATCCCTATATATGTCCTATAGGGTATAATCCCTATAGAGGATGTCCTATAGGGGATAAATACCCTTAAATCAGGGCGTCCATCCTCATAGGACAAAAAATGGAACACGCCCTATATCTTAATATTGTGTTAAAACTACAAATTTCTAAATGGATTGGATTTTACAACAGCTGGCGGGTTCTGTTTAATATTTAACAAAAATTCTAGTTTATTTTTATTCATTTGTTAATATCCCTAAATTAAACATATTAAAGCCTGCAATAAAAAGAATATATTCTTTATTAGCTGTCTTTAGGTATATTAAGCATTTTTTTGTGTGTATTAAACTTATTTTAAGGGTTTAATAATCCAAGTATTTGTATTTTTATAATTAATGGCTCGCCATATTTTTTATTGCCGGAATATCGTTTCTATAATTTACTTGTTTCTTGTTATAGGCATCTAATTGACTCTAAGTATCTAGTATTTTTGCAAGAATACAAATTATAAGAATAAGACAAAAATTGCGAATATATATATAGATGATTGAACTATTTTATTGAATATAAATTTTGTTTATGTTTTTTTAAGTAATTTTACAACAAAATTTACATTTATGCAACAAAATAATTAACTATAAGATTCGCCGCTCATTTCTCGAGATCTCGCAGCTAGAAAGTCTCGAATCAAGAGATTCTCGGGACTCGGTTTTAAAAAAATAAAAAAATCCGATACTCTCGAGATCTCTAAATCGATACTCTCGAGATCTCTAAATCGATAATTCGACCTGTTACCAAAATATGTATCAGTGCAGGAGTTCTCAGCCTTTTTACTAATAGGGGTAAAATGAAAAAAAAAATATGAAAAGTGTGCATATTTACAAAAATCAATTTCTTTACAAAGAAAATACCGATTTATAATCAAAAAAGAAAATTATAATTTTACCTAACAAAATAAAATTCAGTATTTTGAAAATCTATATTCCTGTAAACATGTAATTTTGTAAATTATCGTTATCGTTATTTATTTAAATATTTATATTATGCATTATCTTTTGACGATTTCGATCACTTTACTTTGATATATGCAAAAAATTACGAAAATCTAACTTAAACTACGTGCATTTATTATGTTTTCACTATCTGATTTTTTAAAATAAAAATTTCTTTTTTTAGCCATTTTAAAACATAGATTTAAATTGAATTGTACATTTTACAAGATCATATGGAACTGGAGTCGTTTTTTGATCCGTTATTTGCCATTATTCAGTATTTTCATATGGATATTTTTTCTTGAATATGGCATTGATACGATAATAATAAAAATAATGTTGATTGGTTAATAAAATGGAACGGAATTCAGTTCGGTTAATATTTATGTTTATGTGTCTTAAATCAGTACATATCGAGCCAAATACTGAAATAATTTAGAAACGGTTTACAAAAACATATATTTAACAATAGAAAACATCAAAAAAGGCTCAGCTATGTTGGAATAAAATATTTGTACATGGTGATACTTTTTATTATATGGTTTAAATTCGAAAATATAATTAATACATAATAAATACTTATTTTTTTATTTTGAAATGTTTTTATTTTTACATTGATGAAAACGAATTTTAGTGGAATCTCGAAAAACGGGGATTATATATATGGCGGGAAAATATGTGGTAAAAAAAGTTTATTTTCTATATGGGTATATAGAAAGAAGGAGTTGACATTGAAAAAAATATAGTTTTTATAAATGTCGATATTTGTATGTTTCCCTTAACATTGGGCATTTTATCAAACTAAAATCTATAATAATTTCTTAGTATCAAGTAATAACTATCACGCTTATTTTTAGATTCTCGATTTTTGTGGACAGTTATATTTCTAATGGGGCGTTTGTTTTTTACTTTCTGGAATGTACAGACTATATAAATGCAAACATTAACCTAGTTAAACGAGCCTAGTCATATTTTACAGAAATATAGTATTATTTAAAAAAACATTCAAAATTGACATTTCTAGATTGTCTTTTATTAATGAAAATTTTCGTTCTATACGCTATTAAAACTATAAAAGTCGTAAAAACAGTATTAATGCTTAAAATTAAATAGCTAAAAGTACAAAATGTCCTATATGTTAATATATTGCATAATTAAAACTTTTTTTACTACGTATTTTTGTTTTATATTACTAGATAACCTACCAAAAACACTGCTATATTTTAAATCACCTAAAACACACAAACTATTGGTACCAAGAACTTAACTCCAACGGGAATAATACGCTTTACGTTATGTATTTTTTGTGGCATTCAATTAAGATTTGCTGCAATTTTTAACTGTTTCATATTCTTTATTTCAAACAAAAGCGACTAAAAGAAATTAATAACAACCAAAAGCCGCACATTATTATTGTTAAACATAATATGTAATTGTAAACATTTTTTTAGTGTTTTTTGTGGAAAATATGTTATAATGTTGTTTAACGTGGTTTTTTAATTTTTACATGAGTAAAGAATAGGGAAACAATGCCCGCCGTTTTCCAAAAATGGCGTAGAAATTGGTATAGAGAATTTATATTCGTACCCTTGTCAAAAATCATAGCAAGCAAACATAAGGCTGCTAAATTTTATAAAGCAAATGCATGGTATATTGTAGATCTTTGTTTAAATGTAAGCATGATATGGATTTATTGTTGTTACTACAATAACTATTTTTATTATCACTAATGCTTACATAAAATTTGCTCATGCGTATGCTACTGTAGCAACATAAAAAAAAATAGAAGCAAATATGAGAATTAATGCAGTTGCTTTTAGTTTTAGTTTTAAATACATTGTTTTCAACATTAAATCAACTAAACATATTGTGGGTATGTTGAAATTATTAATTAAAAATGTAAAATACATTGCTTGGGTAAACTATATGCAAACAAAAAATTTTTGTTACACTGATTTTTTGTGATATCATTAAAACACCTCTTTTATAAGTAATTGTAGATCTTACTATCTATAATTTTAATAAAGTGTAAAACACTTTATGGCCAAAAACAACAGATACTAAGAGGGTTTATCGAATATTCAAGTTTTATATAGGAGTAAAAACTAAACAGAACTTACATTTTAACACTTGATTTGTATTAAAATGTTATAGTTGACCATATTCGTTATCAAAAAGGCCTGTATAAGAATTTCTTTTATTAATGTTTAATAGGGGTAACTGTATTGTATGAATTACCTTCGTAAATTTATCTGTATTTGTTCGTTTTAGAGTTAAGTCCACGCATAAAGACCACTGTTTTTTAAAACCAGTAATACTTGCAAAAAAGCCAGAAACAAACGCAAAAAAAGTTATTTGTAGTTTAATATAAGGTACTATTTATTTACAAAAAAAACACCAGAGTTTTAATACAATTTGAAAGAGTTAACTAAAAATTGCAATAACCAGTTCGGCTTTTTTTATATAGACCTTTGGGTTGTATATCATAAATCTCCTTGCGAAGAAACACTTGTTTTTTGTTAGATAGAAAAAAGCTAAAAAATTTTATGCTTGAAAACTATCAATCTAATATACTCCGCGAGCATTTTTTTACAACTTTACTATTTTGTGATTTTGTGAGAGGCCTTTATCAGGTACATCAAAGAAAGGCATTAAGAGCATTTAAATAGCGTTCTACACATACTTGTCCATACAGTGTCTTTATTAAACATTATTATTACCTATAACCATTTACACACGGGATTTTTGAGCGCTTGTAATGGAAAAAAGACGATTTGGGCATTAATGCAGTATTGAATAGTTTTTCGAGTTTTTTTATAGGTAATACTTGTAGTAATATTTGTGATCGTAGTAACTACGAGCACAAATATTAATTTAAAATACGATTTTTTTATCCTATTTTTTCTTTATTTTGCAAAGTTTAACTGATTTATTGGTTTTAGAGCTGGGTAATCATGAGTCAAGTAAATAAAATCGATAACATATTTCTAAATATATTTTAAAATGACCTTCTATACTCATGAGTACTCAGGGGTAAAAAAATGCAGCTTGCTAACGATGTGTTTAGTAAATATACAGGCAAAAAATGCAATGTAAAAAAATGTCTTTTAATATTGCGGTAAATTTATATTTTATTGTATGAATACATATTCGTTATTTACGATCTAAAACATATCATTGTGCATCGCTACATTCTCTATTTATTTTTGTTTTTATTTCACTTGTTTTTTACAATCCAATTTTTTTTGTATTTTTTCGTTTTTTAAAAGAAAATAGTTTTTAAATGTTATCACATAAAATATTTTCTGTACTTATTTGTCCTTTGTGTTTTATTTCAGAAAAACATGTTTTACATGTCTTTTTTTATTGTAATAATTGTATATAAATACAATCACAGGCGATATTTTGATAGTTACATTTTGGCAAGTTTATGCGTTAAATCATTTCGGTATATTCATGACTATCACAAAAAGCCCTTATGTACATGACATGACAGCTGCAAACGAGGCTTAAAAGTTGTTGCATTCATGTTTTAGATATGGTGCATTGTAAAAAAAGGCTATATATTGAATCAAACATTTACTATTTTCTTAGTATAAATTTTTTCATTTCTAATCATATAAACTTGATTTATAACTAAAAAATTTAGTCTTTAATAAAATAAAACGTAAATTTATCACTTATTTTTTTCTTTAAATAAATCATATTATAGTAAATACACTTTTTATGCTTGAATTTAGAAAGCCCTGTAAGAAAATACAATATATATTGTTTTTTTTTGTTAAAATATACTTTAGAAGACAAGAAAATACAAAAAATGTAGAGCATTATTAAATACAACTTATTTTATGGACGTATATTGGGTTACGGCAAATAATTATAGAATTTATTTTTCCTATTTTTCCGCTAGCGATTATGAATTTTATGACGATGTTATTATATGTTTTTTTTTTGCAAATATGCATGGTTTTAAAATATTAGGCAGTGATGTTTTTTTTGCATTAAACGTCAGTTATATGCACATATCTAAGTACATATTAGTTTTAACATTTGACTACAAGAATATACAAAATTTACCTGTGGGTTATATCGGTACACAATAGAAAATTCTTAGTTTGAATACTGTAAAATTATTTATGGTGGTTTACATAAAACATTTTTTTTCAGATTCACGTTTTTTTTATCTAATGGAAATAAATTTCGGTATTAATTTACAAACATTTTAAAATGCTTGTTCTTTTTCAAAAAAAGTGTAAACTTATGTTAAAAGTAAATATGTAAATAAAATAAAAAACCTACAAAAACGGATAATGAAACAACATTTACAAACTTTTATTGTAATCTAATCCACCCTCGCTTATAAATACGGCTGTATATTGCACGACTTGTGAGTAAAGTGGTTTTAAGCATAAATTAAGAACTCTATTCAATACAGTCATACTTAACTCTACTCTACTCAAAAATGAGTTTAGTAGGGTTGATTTACTCAGCCTTAATTGGTTTTGGAAAATAACGGTTTTTACAAAACTGGGTGCAATCATCAGAGTAATCAACTGCAGACAACCGCTGATCTAAGTATATACAAAACAGTAATTTCACAATAAATGCCGCTTTTTACTTTATTTATATCTTTATAAAGTTTACTTAAATGAGGATTTAATGCATAATTAATGTTTTTTATGTAGGATAAAACAAATTCTAATTATGTCTGTTGGTGCATGATTTAAATCATTTTTTGTGTTGAACATATAATAAATGTAGTTTTTTGAACTTTTATAGGATTTTTGAATAAGTTTTTACTGTCTTTTTGACTTGACCTAGGAAACATATAGTAATTAACAGTTTATATATTATTAGTCTCCACAGTAAATAATATTATTTTTTAAGGTAATTTAATACATGTATTATGTCCCGTCGTGCTATGTTTCTAATAATGTCAGTTGACCAATTAATTTAATAATGATTATCTAAAACTATAATGGAACATTCTATTTTTAGGAGATTTTATATGTGGATACTGCTACCTTGTGACAAACATGGTAAATAATTTTGATATATTTTAAGAACTCGATATGATATTCATGCCACATGAAATAGAAAAAAGTAAAGATGAGTGCAAGGATAATAAGAAAAGTGTGAATAAAAGAAAAGTATTAAGTGATACAAATATTAAATCTACTAAGATGTATAAGATGAAATGTGTCGGTGAACCAAGCAATAGATCGGGTGAAATAAAGAAGGAAGGGGAGAGGCTACTTCATGATGAAAATAATGTACACAAAGAAGGAAAAACGAAGGTTCTAGAACACAAAGCTGAAGAGGAATGGATTGGGGCTGAAATATTAAAGGATACACTGCTAAGTTCTGATCCAGCCAACCAAGAAAATGATGACCTTGATGAAGATTCAGATTCGGAAAGACCGAATGGGGCAATTAGAATTGTACTTTATATAATAATGATTCTTAGATGTATTTTATCAATTCCAGAAAACACATGCATGGGCATAATTATTGTCACAGAACCACCCGTGCGTCGGTTATTTAGAGGAATTATATATGGTTTTAACAGAATATATTCTTTCTTTGGGTTCATATTGTATTTAATTGAATCTATGCGAGACATGCTTCTCGAACATAAGAAGTCGTTGATTTATATAAGCACAATTCTTCAACCGTTTGGAGCATCTATTTGTTATTGTACAATATTTTTGTGGGACAAGGGACCGAATCCAAGCTATGAACCATATAATAACAAAGCAAAAATTGTTTGGTATTGTGGAATACCATCATTTATCGTCAACTCACTATTTCTACTTTTATGGGTATTTTCAATAAAATCCCTACTGAAACCCGATAAGAAAAAGGCTGACAGTAACACTATGGCGGCGGAAGAAGCACGCATGATACATGAAAAAGAAAATGCATATGGGGTGCTTGCGATTGTAGTTATGGTTGGGGTATTGAATAGAAGTTTTGATATATTTATATTTATACTTATTAATCTGATAGAAAATTAAGTAATAAACTGAGTTAAATACATGATGTAGCCTTATGTAATAAATAAATGCATAATATGTAAAGCTAAATTTTTTACATTTAATAATAATTAAAAGTTGTTCATTAAATTATTAATATCTTACTAATGATTCTTTTAGTGTTTTTCTTAATTTTAGGTTAAAATATTATTGAATTATATATAAAAATGATATGAATATAATTTTCCATTCTTTTTTTACTAGAAGGAGTAAATTTACAGCGATTCAAACATAAATCCCAGAAAAGTGCACTTAAAATATATATATTTACTTTTATCGCTGACATTATTAGGAAGTAAAGTATCCCGAAGGATAACCTTTATATTTCACTAATAAAGCCAGGGTTGCCAATTTGGTTTTTTTACAACCAGATTCCATTTTTCTGGTTTTTTTAATTCCATAAAAAAACCATAAACCAGATTTGGTTTTTTTCCATTTTTCTGGTTTTTTTTTTCAAGTAAACGTTATTTTTATTTTGAAAAAACACCGCAGGTAAGATTCTTGCAAGTATCTATGTTTTTTTATAACTTTATTTTGTTTTGTTTTTTATTTGTAAAATATTATTAACTGTATACAGATTTTAAGATCAGGAAGAACAAGACTTCAGTTATAAAATATAAGCAAAGATTTAATTATATTTTAATTAAACAATTATGTGGCATATTTTTTAACCTGGATTATATTTTGGTTCATTGTAACGATTATATAAAACTAATTTTCAAAATCTTAAAAACATAAAAAGAAATTTGATATGCTTGAATATTGTGTTTTATCGA
>JAQFYM010006801.1:0-11223 GCA_034694785.1 Agrenia bidenticulata
AAAGAAGTTATGTCTGTTATATGGTATTTTTACAATTAAAAAAACATGCGACTAAATGCAGTAATTTGTGCAGAGCCTTAACAATAAATAGACAGTACATATACATAAGTCTTGAAAAAGACTGTTGGTTTTAGAAATACTGATAAAAACATCTCAAAATTGCAGTAAATTTTCAGCACAATACTCTTCATAAACTGGCTGTATCCACTAACCCACAACGGTGCAAAAAAATCAATTATATTTTTAATTGATCGTTTTTTGCTTAAGAATCAGCACATTTAATACTTTATATTGAAATCGACGTTAGTATATTTTTTTTTTTGTAAAAGCATATCATAAGCATTAGTTTTTATGTTAGTTATTTTAATTATCTATATTACAATGCGCAAAAAATCATTGTGCTGTAAAGGCAAGGCAGATTTATACCTAGACAAAAATACCATTTATACAGGAAGGTGGACAACTCGCCAATTTACTTTAAAACGCAATAGTTGGACACAGTAACAAAAAAAACACAACATGGAATAATTTTACGAAACATTGTACAGTGCGTAAATACTATTCGACTGTATGTATCAAAAATAGTCAAAATGTAAAAAAGAAAAGGGGATACCTCGCCAAAAAAAAAACATGAAAAACAAGAAAAGGCGCGTAAAGATATTAAAAATACGTTAAAATAACACAAACATCAAAACTAAATACAAAAAACCAAAAAGAATGTAAAATTACTGTTGGGTAAGGATAAGGGTGGGGGGGGTGCTTACAAAAAAAGCCAAAAAACTGACATAAAAGTATTTATAATTTATTTTACAGCATTGTACATATATTAATGCAGTAAATATATTTTTTGGTTTTTATTACTATTGATTCCTTTAAATCTGCCCTAATTTACCTTTTTTTGGCGAGTTGTCCACCCCTCTTTTTTATAGGCAAATTGTAGAACTGCCCGCTAACCGATTTATTTTAAAAAGCAAAAAAAAAATACACATAAGCGTGAATCGAAACACGGTTTTAATTAGCAAAGTAGCAAACAATTTAAAAAACCAAAGTCTATACTTTTTATAGAAAAAGAAGCATTAAATATATATATGGGCAAAGTTATTCCAACTTTTAGCTATATTATAATCCTAGAAGTTAAAAACCTTAAGCCAATGTAAATCATACACCACAAAAGTTTTATGCTATCATGCTTGTTTTACTTATTATAATTAGTTTTATTTTTTTATAAATATTATAACAGTTAGATCAGCATTATGGAACTAAAAAACATGTAAAACTAGCTATAAACAATGCACATATTTTAAATATTTTTAATTTTAAAGAGGGGGCCCCCGCAAAAAAAAGTGCCCCTGGGCCCCCAATTTTGTTAATCCGCCCCTATATTCTGGGATAAAACGCCCGAAAAATTTGCCTTGAAGTTTACATATTTACCGTGCTTTACATTTACTCTTTAAAAAAGAACACATAATATAAAAAGATAAGATTCGGGTCGTTTTGACAGTGGTTTAATTCAGTTAATCTGCTGCATCGTTAGTATATTAAGTACTTTGAATTTTATGATAACACTTTGGGTTTAAGGTAACTATTTGTGTTTGTCGGCTAGTAATTTTAAATTAATTATCTTTTAAATGCATATAAAATTCTATATATGTTAAATATGCATCAAACAAGCATATAAGTATTTTTATATATAAAAATGAAAGTGTCGATCAGAATGAGAATATAAATAGATATTAAACAAAAAAATGTATTTTGACCACGACCAAGAAATTATAAAGTTTTAAACCGTTCTTTTTAATATTTAAATGAATTAAACATTAATCACGTATACTATATATAAATTGTATGATATTGTCCTAACATAATCTAAGCAATTACTTGTCAGGTAAAATCATGTTAAAAAATAGGGTAACCGATTTAAAAAATTAAATTTTTTTTGTAGTAAAGAGTGTTATCTTTTAATAATTCCTTTTTAGTGAGTTTAATTTTTTGGTTTCTTGATGGTCATTTTTCGTCTGATAATCATTTCCATTTTTATCAGAGCAAGTCCGTAACCATATAAACAAAATAAAAGCTGTTTTTTATTTTAACCCGGTACCGGGGTTTCCGGGACACCGGGGATCGTTTATAAGCAGGGCTGCTATGTAGGGGGAGGGGGTCAGGGGGGATCAGGACCCCCCCTCCAGAAAACATAAAAAAGGGGTAAATATTGCCATTTAAGTATAATTAAGGCTTAAAAAAATTTTATGACCCCCCCAGAAAAAAAATTAGAATATCAGCCTTGTTTATAAGCCCATTTTTTCGTTAAACCCCGGGGCTTTTAATCAATGGAATTAAAATTTTTGTAAAGTTGTTCGAAATAAATTTTATTGTTCATTTATGATATATGCTATGATTTAATATTATTGCTGTAACCTTGTTATAAATTTTGACAGTGTCACATTAAAAAGATGTATTATTATACATCTATTTTATTTACTTAACTTCATTATCTGTAATCGTTTTTTACATCGACTTTCAGCGTTTTTTTTTTTTTTAACATACATGATTTCCCCATGAATTGGTGGAGCAACTAAATATTAAAAAATTCTAGATTTTTCAACTCTATTTTTAAAATGCCCCTACCTTTTAGAGCAAAATTGTACCAGTGTTAACATCGTTTTAAAATTGTAAAACTCATTGATAGTTTGGGTTAAGAGTCAGATCCCCTGACGCGGGCATTTATACTTTGATAAAAAATGACCGGGGGACTAAAGCTTAATACCTATACCGGGGGATATTAACAGTGGTGCTTTTCGGGGAGGGGGGTCACCCCCCCCCCAGTGAAATTTTTATATTGCATTTTCACAAATATAAAAAATGTAATTATTGTTAGAAGTCATTTTGATTTTAATAAATTGCATTATACACTTTTTCAATAAATTTTAGTGTCGAAGATTTGACGAAGTAGCGTATCTGAGGCTTCCTGATAATATAAGCTACTTAGTTATACGTTAAAGTAATTAGTATATACTTAAAAATACATATAATACAACGTAAAAAAGGTCTTTAAATGCAATAAATTTTTTGTAACTAAAATTGTTTTATGTGTAACAGTTTTCAATTAATGGTGAATAAAAGAAAACGAAAACGAAAACACAAAAAATGGCGTACAAAATAACTTTATTTTTTAAAATGTAAGGTTTGTGCAAAAAAAGTGTCCTTTCCTTACAGATTTGCCATATAGCTACGTTTACGATTGTAAAGAATATGGCTTTTATTTATTTGAGAAACTTTTATGCTATAAAAGTATATAATTTGGTACAAGTGCATATAAAAGTGCTATCAATGTAAGTTATATCTTTTATGCTGTTTTACGACGTTGTTGATGTTATTATTTGTTCACTTGTAAATTCTTTGATTGATATGTAATAAACAAGTTTTTAAAAAATGCATTTTAAATGTATTTAAATATTTTTTAATGCTTACATGAATGCTAAACTTTGGCTGTTTTGTCATTGTGTTTTGTGATATTACCGCATACAATAAAAGGAGTGTAGTTATGGATTGCATGTGTTTTGTTGTAATATTTTGTATACCACTATATATATACAAAAATATACTGTATTATTTTATTACAATGGTATTTTTTTGATTAAAATCGCAAATTTTTTGCCGTTATATTTGTGCGTAGCATATTACCTTATAAAGTATTTACTACTGTCTCCGTTGTAAATGATTATTGCGTTAAACAATAATTAAAAAAGTATATATAATGCAAAAGTTGTAAAATACGCATATAAAAAAAGGGTTTTAAAACAAACAGAAAACGCATATATATAAACGCATATGTATTTGAAGATGCTTAAATGCACATATCGTACATTGATGTTATACATTTTACACTCTATATCAACATCGTCTGTGGCGATACCAGGGGGGGGGGGGTAAGGGGGCAAATGCCCCCCTCCCTCGAAAACTTACGCCTGAATCTAAGGGGGGGGGGGTTCTTTTTTGGGGCGTAAAAATGTCAAAAAAACATATTTATAAAAAAATTGTATTTTTTAAATTTTTTTATTATTTTTTCATAAAAATAAAAAAAATATTATTATGATGTTTGAGCTTAGTTATATTTTTTGACCATCAAAAAAAAATCCTGGTTACGCCCCTGAACATCATAATGCAAAATAAAACCTTTACAATTTTTTTTCTTGCAGCCTACATCAAATGTTGTCAATCTATTGTTTAATCACGTATTAATTTACCTATGGAAACAAAAAAGCTAAATTCTGTAACTTTTTTCGTTAGTATTTTTGGATAGTTTTTTTTTATGTTTTTTTAACCATGGTAAAAAAGTCTCAAGGTTCGTAAAATCTACCAATGTCCCTACATGGTAAATTTTTTTTCCATAGTATTTGTAGCCAAATAATTTGAGAAAAAAATTATCATGAACCAGATTATTCTCCTAAATTAAAAGAGACAACAAATAAATTTTGTCAAAAATGTCATTCAATACAAAAAGTCGGCTCATGTTTGTAAGACACTGTTTATTCAGGGGCAAAACATGACTAGTGTAATATCTAGGCAAAGGATTACAAATAGAAGTACAACACGCAATTAAAATAATACAGGTAAAATATTTTCTGTCATACAAAAAACCAGGGAATAAACAAACAAATATAGATATTGCTGAAATTTTAGATTTTTGTATAGCTAACAAAATAATACCTTCAAGTGTAGAAGACGGGATAATATGCATAAATGCGGAGAAAATTTATAGCAGAAATAGGCAAAGTGGTAAAAAAAAAGATAAAAGCGATATTTTAAAAAAACCCTAACATTAATCGCAAATGTTACTCAGTAAATATTACAGAAAAAAAGTTAGAGCGGTTTATTGTTGTGTATAAAGATAAGATTAGAATGTTATATGTAAATAAAAAGCAAAGAAGATTTAAAATAATTTTTTAGAAATAGTAAATGACAAGAAGTAACCAATAAATAAACCGCAAACGATAATCTAAAAACTTGAAACAGCTTTTAGCAATACTCAATATTATTAGACCACAAATTAAAAAATAAATCTTTTTTTAAGTTATTTAAAAAAATGGAAATTATGGACTGCAAAACAAGTAAAGAACACGTTTTTGTAAAACATATTTTTATTTTTTTTGTTTTTGTTTCCCTTTTCGAAATTTGGTTTTGTACCTACTAATTGTAATTATAACTTTCAACCGTTGCCTTCGATTTCATATTTGAAAAGAAAAATCTTTTATAGTGTGGTATAACTTGGCATGTGCTTTGATACACGAACAGCAATAAAAAAAGAAATTCCTAATAACATGATATATAAATGGGAGAATCTTTTGTAACTGAAGTAGAAAACCCCCGTAATTACTATATAAACATGCATAATTTCTGGATCAGTATCCAAGTATGGTTTGTTATTTTTTGCGACGATTTTTTGCAAACAGTAAGTCATTTGACTGAATAATCAGATTTACTATTTATGTAAATTCTCTTTAATTTTTAGCATGCTTATATGCTTACTTGCGTACAATTGATAGCTTTAATTGTTTCTCTAAGCTTAAAGACGTTTCACCAGGCTCTACATGTGCAAAAGAATGATAGCCCTGATAGTATGCAAAAAAAAAAAGGAACGCGCCGCGAAAATAGAATGTTTTATTTTCAAATGATAGAATAGCAACAAAAAAGTGCCGATAATATAAAATAAAGGCCTTTTGTTTTGTATGTAATCGTGCGCGTGCAATATCATTGTCCATTGACAGTATTTTTTATACTTCCTTAATAATTTTACATTTCTGATCTGCTTAATTTAAGTTTGCAATGTAATTACATTCATTTTGCAATATTTTAAATTTATTATAAATTTGTAAAATATTAGTTCGAATATAATTTCGGTCAAACTGTTGTCTAGCACGCGAACTATTATTTCGTAACAGGAAAAATAAGTTAAATATTTTTTATTTTCGTCTTAACAGAAAAAAAGGAAAATTTTTTCCAGTATCTTCACTTTGATATAAAAAAATAAGCCCTCGTAAAAGATGAAAAGCGAATATAAAAATAGAGTTTTTTTCATATGGCATTTTCACTTTTTACTATAGAGAAAATTACTATACGAAATAGCAAACGAACCAGAAAAACAAAAAACATGCCCTAAATATATGAAAAACAAAGTATCCATGCCCTAAAAAATCTTTAAAGTCTACGCAAAAAAACCTACTGCGTTATATTCTTTGTTTTTATGTTCATACGCCAGCACTACAAAGTTGCATCTGTTTTTTTATTATAGAGATTTGTTAAAAGATATTAAACAAAATGATTTTTGTTACAATAATTTTAATTGTCTTTATTATAAGTTTTTATAACTTAAAATTATTGTAAAAAAAGACTTCTTTAATATTTTACAGCAAATGATTCACAAAAATATTAAAAATGTGTTTAACATACATTTTTTAGACATAAAAATGTTTATTAAACATTTTTTATTCTACAATAAAGTATGTTTATTAAAAAACTAAACATACTTATAATTATAAATAATAAAAAACAAAGAAGAAGCAGAAACACATTTTCACATAAAAAAAACGTAATTTTTTATTGCAGAAGTTACCTTTGAATAGAAATTAAGTATTTAAATGAGTATCAAAAACATAAAAAATATAAAAAAATATAAAAAAAATATAAAAACCAATTTTTTTTTGTGCATATACAAAAAATTATACTACCTCTTGCATAATATAAACCCTATCCAAAAAAATTAAAAAGCACCACTGGATATGACCCTTTACAAAAAACTTATGTAAAAAAGAGTTATCAAAAAGAAAAAGTAAAACAAGCATCGAAAAAGTGTAATAAATATCTTCAACAAAATATAGAACTGGAAAGAAATGTATGAATATAACAAATAAAACAATGGAAGGGGTAAAAGTATGATTAAGGGTTAGGGTAATGGGTAATGGGTTAAGGTTAAAGGTTTATTAATGAGTTTGGGACTGGGTACAAAATAGGGCAAGCGTGTATCCTGGGAACTTGTTAATGGTGCCAATACTGCTAGTTGGGGTGCGTTATTGACAGTGGTTCTCAGTTAAATAATTATTTATATAAAAGGTTTTTATATTGTATTTTTGCATGGTTTTAAAAGTTGTACTAGACTTTCTTTTGTATTTCTACATTATAAGTTTTTCTTACATCGGGGAGTATTTGATCCTTGATCGTTGCCTCGGTTGGATACCCCTTGTGTATTTATTTTAGGAGTCTTTGACCCTTGATTGTTGCCGTGGTTGGATATCCCTTGTGTATTTATTTTGGCCGGCTTTGACCCTTGATCTTATTT
This sequence comes from Agrenia bidenticulata, assembly GCA_034694785.1. NCBI lineage: Eukaryota > Metazoa > Arthropoda > Collembola > Entomobryomorpha > Isotomidae > Agrenia > Agrenia bidenticulata. Next base: position 7,334 of record JAQFYM010006801.1, read on the forward strand.
TAGGGTCGGGGGTTCAATCCTTTTTTCGATATTTTATGCAAATGAATTTACAGCGTGATTAACTTCATATATGCTTTTATGTAATAGATTATTTATTTGAAAAAAAAAATAAACGACTAGTATGATTAAAATGGTGCAAATATACATCAATACAAAAAAATGTTAATACATAATATAGAATTATTCGAACAAGTATAAAATATATATTCATATATACAAAAATCTATTTTTATATTTTGCTGTAAAATACACACAAAAATATACCTGAATAAAAAAAACAGCATTGAATAAAATACATGGTTAAACATTATAATGATTGTTTGATATAGTAATTTTTTTGTAACAAAATGTTATGAGCTTTACCCAAAAACCCAAATGCAAATACGTTTTAACATAAATAAAGTAAATACAGCATCTTTTTGTATTATATTTGCCAAAACAGGTGTTTTTTTTTATTCAAAAATTATGCCAATCGAGATATAATATATCATTTGAATGTCAAAAAAAGAGATTACTCTCTTAAATTTAAACAAATATGTTTTTCTGTTGGTGTAAAACAATGTAGTAGGCCGTTAAAAACAACAAGCTACACACTATAATTCCTCATATAGCAATATACAAATACAAACAAAATAAACATAATGCCCTGAAATTGAAACAGTTTGAGGCTATATTACCAACATTAAATGATCACCAGTGGCGTACCCAGAAATTTTTGAGCAAGGTGTTAGTCAGTGTTTTAGGTAAATTTGGCCTTAAAACCCTTATTATTCAATGTTTTAAGTTTATAACTTTTTTTGTTTTAAAAATGTCTTTTATAATTTTTTTTTGATTCTTTAAATGAAAAAAATCTCTGCACAAAAAAGACCCCCCTTTAATTCAGGCGTTAAAATTTTTCTGAAAGGGAGGGGGTTACCCCCCCCCCTTCCACCCCCCCCCCCCCCATCTCGGTACGCGCCTGCTGGTCACATATAGTTATATGCAGCTATTTTAACGCTGTACAAATTTTAAAAAAATTACATAATGAAGAAAAAAAATGACACGTTGAAAAAAAAATGGTTTATAAAAAAATAAGTAGATAATTATTTCTAGGCTCTTATCTAATCCTAATATGATTTTTTATAAAATAATTTATTTTGATACATGGTTATTATATATTGTTAAGGTAAATCTAAACAAAAACGGTTTTAAAAAAAATAATTGCAAAGAACAATCTTTCGTGCGTAGATACACACTTAAACTGATATTAGTCTAAGCCTTTTTTAATAAGCATAATTTATTGAATTTGCTTATAATTTGATTTATCGTTAGAGTGTAAACATAAAATTTTTATATTGATTAAACGATGTTGTTTTACAACAAATAGGTTGAGTATTTTGTATGTCGGTTTCCCTAGATAATAAAAATCCTTAATTTACGAGTTTTCGGGATTTTTGAAAAACATCCCGATCTTTTTCATGCCTGGTTATTGTCAATATAGTCGTATTTGTCGCGTGTGAGAATACCAAAATCGACAGACGAACTTGTTCTCCATAAAAATTATATAAATAAAAAAAATGTATTTGTAAAAGTTTTTTTTATTGTTTAGTCAATGATAAGACATGGATATTGTCGTTGTCATAACCAAATAAATAATGTTTACAAAAATAAGTGTAACGTTTACCAGATTTTTTTTTCTAAAAGTCACTAATTGTTTATTTACCTAATCCTGTAATATACTTACACCTTTTAATAAGTAGACAGTACAAAAAATGTCTACTACGTGTAAATACGATAAAAATAAATGAATGAAAGTATTCGCATTCGGCGTGTCGTCCTTCGTACGTGTTTTTATATATTCAATGTACGTTAAAAAAGATATAATTATAACAAATTGTCAAAATAAACATTTCGTCTATTTTGCTTTATGTTTATACAAGACAAAATACAGTTTTTGAACATGCTTGGCCACGCTTCTTTTGCAATTTATAGGCGGAATAGCAATTTAATGTGTTTTTCCGTGTTTTTGGGATTTTATAATCATGAATGCATATAATTTATACTAAAAAAGCAGTCATAATATCACATATTAATTAGTGTGCTTTTTCTATAGTGATATTTCTTGCTATATGCAATTCTTATAATACAGTCGCCTTCTCTAATGTGATTCCTTGTGTGCAAAATTTTTAAATGTTCACATTAGAATTAAATTTTTTATATTCTTCTGATGAAACAAATAGATACACAGCCAAAAAAATGAGTATGCCAAAAATTCCAAAAAAGGTTTGTAAGCTACAAATGGCATTTTTTTTTAACATATGTGAAAAATATAATAAAAATTTGATTAATTGAAAATATAGACTGATGTTTACATTAGAGAGAAAGTAAATAAATAAGACCTTATAATTTAAAACGTACAAAAAAAGGCAAAATGTTCACATATAAAAAGGTATGCCCAATTACAAGAAATGTAAATTTTTGTTATAGAGAAGGCTTAAAGATAGAAAAGAGTGACTGTATTTATAACATTTTTTTTGCCAATTTGCTTATTAAAAGGAAACACGGTAACTTAATACTATTAAAAAACACTATATGGCAATAGCCGTACGAAAATCTAGTCAGCAAAGTAATGAGAAAAATAGAGGGGTTGTATTACGACATTGTATTTTTATTATATTTTACAACTTAATTAAAAAAAGGTACGTATCAAAAAAATCCCTCATTACAAATTGTATCTCGTGTAAATTCAAGCCGAACAAATAGTTTTCTATTGAAAAAAATATCGTTGTGTTGCTATAATCGCAACAATTATGTAAACCACTTTTTTAAAATTTCTTTTTGTATGTTTCATTTTTTCTATCTTTCTTCTCTGGATTCATGTAATTTAATGATTAATGATTTCCTGAAACAGAGAACAAAGCAAAAAAATCTACATATTTGTCTTTAAATATTTAAAATACGGTTTGACAAATTAAAAACGACGTTACTTATAATTATAAATGATTTTTTGCTATTTACAGTTTTCTCTTTTTCTTTTAACCATAAATAATAATCATGTAATAAAGGAGTGAAATAAACACGTCTGAGCAAAAAACAAACACTACATCTATATATTGCAACATTAAGAAATTACGAATGCGTCATTATCTTGTTTTTCTCTACAGAGATGCTTAAAAGAGTTTAAATTTAGAAAAAAAACTTTAAATGGCATATTTTTGGTATAAAAAGTTAAAAAAAAAATTTTTTATTAGGTAACTTTATAATTTTCAAGAAGTTCTCAAAATATCTATTAATCTGTTTTTCTTATTCCAGAAATCATCGATTGAAAAATGTCAAGATCTAGAGAAGAAAGATAAAAAGACAGAACATAAAAAAAACTGATTAAATTGCTATAAATAAAGTCATGCGACGGTATTTCTATTTCTGTATCACTTTAGAAGATTTTTTTCCTTGCACTAATATACGGTGGATAATGTTTTGACCTGGAAATGTAAAAAATTTTTAATACGACAGAAGTTTTTTTTTGCAGTAGTTTTTTTTTGCAATACACATGCAAAAAAATATGCCCGAGGTTTAAACAAAATTTACAGTTCGCTACAAAAACATAGAAATATTATTTTATGCGTATTTCTACTTTATGCATCTGTTATAAAATCCGGCTACTCATAAGCTGTATTCTACAGGTTTTATTATTGTTAGTTGCCAAGATGGGCATACAAAGAGGTTGGGTACATAAAACCTATACAGTTAACGCTTGAATGTAATAGATTATAAAGAAACATGATTTGTAAATATTATATTTTTGTTAGCTTCGCATTTTTATGCAGCGTATTTATCTAAAAAAAAAGACGTCACAATAAAACATTGCAGTATTTTTTTTGAAAAATATATATTTATAAACCTCTAGAAAA
>JAQFYM010006802.1:0-11223 GCA_034694785.1 Agrenia bidenticulata
GCTTTTAAGAAAATAAACTGGTATGATTATAGAATTGTTGTATATAATAATTTAATTTTTAAATTCCTAAGAGTACACGAAAAGAATTCATTTAATTAGTGCTATTCTTAAAAAGGTTTGCTAGTATAAATTTACAAGAAAATAACATACATCGGTTTTTTTAGCTTTCTAGACTGTTAGATACTTAGTTTACACTTTTAAAAGCGTCATTTTTGGTAAACAATAGGTCAAGGACATTGTATGTCGCAAACGCTAGAAGTTCTTATTCTATAATACAACTGAAGAACGTTTTAACTTTAATTTGAATTTAGCTGATGCATATTAAAATACAAGAAAAACGTCTTATACTGCCCTTAAAAAAACACGTCGGTTCCAGATATTCCCCCTTGCGTACTCCTTTTAAAAAAGTACCCTTAAATTTAAAAGATGTAGAAAAAATGTGTCACTTAAATAAATAAAACAAGCATACATGGGCGTCAGGAGGGAAGGGCGGGGCATTTGCCTTCTAGAAAAAATTTATGCGCCCGATTTAAGGGTAGAAGATTTTTTTGCGTCTCTGGGTAGTAAAAATAAAATAGCTTTAAAAGGTTTAGAAATATACAATTTTTTAAAAAAAATTCAAGATTAGGAAATATGTTTTGCTTTTCGTCTAAATTACATTTTAATTTTTGTGCCCCTTTTTTAAAAACCATCCTGCTGACGCCCATGTAAGCATACATAAAAAAATACTGCTCGTGTTGCGTAAAATACAAACTTGTCTAACTATATGTCCTGAGGGCATTTTTTTGATTATTACAGGCGGTTACAAAAATTACAAATTCTACAAGTTCTTTGTGCTTATCTGCTTTACATATTTACTGTGTTAGACTTTGGCAATTTTTAATAACATTTAAAAAGACTAAAAAGGATCTTAAGACAACATTTGCAGCAAAATCTACTCATTTATCTATTATCTATAGTTAATTTTTTAGAAAGATTTTTTACGTAAAAGCAAACCTTGTTAAATGTTTAAATGCTTGTTATTTTTAGTTTTTTTTGCTAAAATTTAACAATAATAAAAAACCAGTATGCATATAGTTTTCTTATGTAAAATAAAACAAGTAGTTTTACTATTAAGTAATATATTTAGAGGTTTTTGTACTTGTTAAATGTATTTTATGTGTAATGTTGTAAATTATTGCGAGATGAAAAAAATTTCGATTGCGAAGATTTCTTTTTTTATAGTTTATTTTAATTACTGCGTTAAAACTCTACTTTCTAAAAAACGAATATATTATTAAAAGTTCTTTATTAGATATTATAACGTGTAAAAAAACCAAAATTTTTTAGTTCGTCAGAATAAAAAATAAACACGCTTTTTGAAAAAGTATAAAAACTAAATGTTGTGCAATTGATATAGCGGCACGTTTGGCATTTTTTTTTGTGTTGCAAGCGAATATAAACAACGACAAAAAATATAATAAGTTTTTTTTTTTATTAATTAAGAATACATACAGAATACGTTTTATTAACTAATGTATACATATACACACATTTAAATTTATATTATCGATGCGTTTTATTGTTTTTTTTTCCAATAAAAAAATTTACGTAAACATGCGAAGGGGCATAAATTATCGTTACTAAAGTTACTCTGTTGCAATTTATGGTGGTAATTTAATACCGAGCTTCAGTCACGTTAGTTTTTTAGCTTTTACAATAATTTATATCTCTAGGGTTTTTTTGTAATACAAAGCAACAAAATGTCATAAAAACTTTTTTTGCAGTGACAAAATAAAGAAAGACCATGTTATTTTATAATATACATATAAGTATGTATAATTGGTAAAAATACATATGTTTTGTTAAAACGTATTAGTAGTTAGGATTACATGCTGCATTTTTGTAGTTACTAGCACACGTTATATAAGATACATATGTTCTTGTTTTTCATCATCTTAAAGCCACAAATAAACATTAATATTTAGCAAAACAAGCATCCTCTTAACGAAACAATCATAACAATTACAAACATATGGGTGACTATATGGGTTTACGAAACACCTTATGTCTTTAATTATGATAAAGACCTTTGAATTGTCTTACATAATAATTAATCAAATTTTGCAATACATTCATTTTAACGCTCAGTACAATAATCTTTATTATTTTTTTTTTATATAATATTTTTGGAAATTGAATTTTAGCAAAAAGAGCATAAAACAACACTTTGCTTGACAAAAGTCTACTTCTTGGAGTGTCATGTAAATATGTTTTAAAAATGCATAATTTCACAGATGATAAAAAATAAATAAATGAGGTAATAAAACTTAGTATATGTTTTTTAGGATACAGATAGACTTCGGTTTTTAAAAATAGATGTTTGTTACAAACAAGACAGGCACGTTCATGCGGAAAAGTTTTTACGAAAAAAGATCAATTAAATAAATAAATAAACACAGACACGCACACAAAAAATACCAGAAAAAACCCTTGGGTTTACCAACAGCTTTTTTTGCAAATTGCAATTTGTACCCCTTGTTAGTATTATCTAGATTGATAAACGGCCTCATTTTATATTTGCTGGTTTCGGGTCTGTCCAAGTTGGGTCGTGTTTTGTTGTTTGGTTATTAAGCCCTTATTTTTTGTAACATTGTGGAAAGGTTTTTTTACAAAATTGCAAAAATATCTATAAGTAATTTAGTACATATTCGTACGAAATAATTGTTGCAAAATATTGCAAATGAGAAACATGTGTTTTGTATGCTTATTATAAAATACGTAGTACTCGATGGCAGAAAACGAAAAAAAACAAACTTCCACGCACTTAGAACGCTTTTCAACTCCCCAAAAAACATAATTAAAAAAAGAAACGCAGTATACACTAACAATAATGTCTTTTTATAAAAATTGCAAATATTTTATAACTATCTTAGTTGTATAAACACTTGAAGATGAACCCTTGAATTTATAAGTTGAGCACATACTAACCTGCGGCTGTTTAGCGGATACGATTGACTACGTTACTTATTTGTTGTTTTGCAAATATAATCAATATTCATGACTATTTTTTATACTTTTTCTTGTAAATTTTTGTCTTTAGAAGCTTACTATACTTTTAGGATATATTGAAAAAAAATTTTTTAAAAATTCTTTTATACTTATTTTGTCGTGAAAAAATTTTTTAAATTTTTATTTAAATAAGGACAGTGGTTCTGTATATAAAGTTAAAAAAACATTTGTCTTATTTTTATTGCATCTTAAAATACTGTTAGTAAAAATTGTACATTTACCATAAAAAAAATCTGACAGTTAAAACTTATTTATATTTTTGTTACTCATTAGATTTAATTTGATATAAATACAGCAATTTTTGTGCTTGTATAGTTTATCTCATAGAATATGCGCGATGACGTTTATTTTAAAACAAAATCACGATAAAACACAATAAACTTGATAAAAACGAAAAGTTTCTTGCTACACATGCTATAATATCTTAATATCATACACTGATTTTTAAAAAGGCAGTGTATAGTACCAGTCGTGTACTGTACTACAAATTTTTACGCGTACCGTACCGTTACCATACCAAGTATTTTTTTTACCGTGTACGTTCTCAATGCTTGTACGAGCATTGGTAGGGTACCGGTACAATACAGGTTCAATTTTTCTGTTAATTTTTTTTTTTTTTGGTTGTTATTTTATAAGCATGTTCATTATATTTTTCTTAATGTATTACCTAAAAAAAAATTTTAGACAAAAAAATGTTTCATAAAAAAATGCTCTATGATAAAGAGCGTACTAAGGACAAAGCACCCTCTTAGAAAGCTCTCTAAGATATGAATTTCCCTAAAGTAAGACTAATGGCAAAAACACAGATTAAGGATAAGGATAAAATATAAAAATATAATAAACTAAGAAATTAATCCTTTTAAATGCACACTACGAAATTTTTTTATTTTTGGATTTTACACATAAAAATCACATGTTTGTTAATTTCTGGTTTATTTATTTTCTCGCAAATATTTTTCTACCAAAACAAATAAAAAAGCTTAAGCGAAACCAGGCTTTTACCCGAACCTAATAAATAAGGTAAAGAGGTTAAAAAAACAAATATACAATTAAAAAAACAGTATTTGTTTTTTTATTCATAGAGAAATTTATTCCCATGCCCGAAAGGACGATAATATCGTAAGGTGAAGCTTTCGGAGAGGTGGAATAAAAAATGCCTTAATATAACCAACTTGGTTTACACGCTTTAATGTTATTTAGTAAAACTTTTTTATTGTTCTTTGCATTGAGTCAGGCTATCATGTAAATTTTTACACTGGTTGCAAACAATCCACTATAAAAAATGTTTATAAAGGCGCAGGGTCACAAAAAAAAACAGGTTTTACAGACAAAAGACACCTTAATGCTTTTATAAAAAACACTAACACGTTTTAATATGTAAACATTAGTTTCTTAAAAGGTTTTAAACAATAAAAAAAAATAAATATCTTTAAAGTCAAAAAACACGGACCTGTTTACGCGTACCTAAATTTGAGTTTTCATCTACTTGGTACCGTATCTGACCCTGTACCAAGCTACGAAAACACTGGTAAGGTACACTGTACCAGCTGCCTTGTCGTCCACGTTGACAACACTGCTGAGTTTTCCTTTGTTCATATACTACATCTTACTTTGCTAAAAAGTAAAATATCAACACCATTTTCTGTAACTTTCTGACTATGCCTAAATAGATAAATTAACAATGATAATGAGTATGCTTGCGTGTTTTTTAAAAAAATATGATACGTGCGATTTATTTAGAAAATCTCAAAATTTTCATTTTAAAAAACCTTGTTTTTTGTCGATGAGAAAAGTTTCTAAGCATAAAAAATAAATACTGAACCATATAATACATTTTTCTAAGTAAAAAAAAAAAATAGACTAGTATTGTAATGAGCAAGATCTATTTTTTAATGCTTTGTCTTTATCTAAAATTAAGTGGTTAAATTCCCTAAACAAATTGGCTTCTTTTGAAGTCTATATAATTTTATGTAGAAGACTTGTAATATAACAGCAGAAATTTTTTTTATCGTCGCTGTTTCGCTTGTCACTGGTTTCATGAAAAAAGGATAAACTTGAGCATTAAAAAAATAATATTTTGAGATTTCTTTCTTAGAAATGGCGTAACAAGGCCTTTATATAAGCCCAGAGCTAGTCACTGTTTACAGAAACTAAAGGTAAAAAACTTTTTATGAAGTTAAATTCTTTATAGCCCCTCTTTGAAAATTTGCATAAATTTAATTATTTAATTTCGATCTTTTCGTTAAAAAAATCTATGCACAAAAAGACTCCTGCCTTAATTCAGGCGCAAATTTTATAAGCGGGACTGCTGGTGACCCCCACGCTTTGTGCCCCTTACTTTGTCTCTGGCTACGCAGCTGTATACGAATTCGAGCTAAAAGCGTCAGTAGAAAAAAACCGTACCAATAAATATGTTTAATATGAATACAATACAATTTAAAAGACTCATTTGTATAATAAAAAAAACCTATACTTTTTACCAGTTCAAAGATTCAGCAAAAACAAATCATGCATGAAAACAATCTAGAAACTACTTGTGAAATATTAACTGTAAGTAAAATTCTTAAATACAAAAATGCAATCATAAGCGTTTGTTTTTATGGTCTACTAGACAGTTTCAAGTGATGCCATATTGCAAAAAGCAAGCAAAATGGTAAAATCCGTGTACACTAGTTTTTCCAACATTTAAAATCACCCACAAGGTGTAAAAAAAATATTGGTTGATATTGGTACTAATGTGAAAACAAAGAAAAACAAAGTTGTTCTAGATGCGTACAAAAACAATAAAAAAACTGTGAATATAAAAATTCAAATTTCAAATCGTAGCGTATTTAAAACTTGTTTGAAATGCTCTTTTTCTTGGTATATGTAACACATAAATACCACACATTATTATGCGGCATATGCCTGTTTTTTATTATTTATAAAGAATTGCACAATTAATATAGATAAGTTATACGCAAAATATTGTATTATATGCACGAATATCCATATAAAAAACAAGATCGTTTATATTGGCCTCTGGATAGTGCATACTTTTACTAGATTTCTTACCCCATTCTCAAGTTTTCAGAAATGGGGGGGGGGGGGGAAGGGATGCCAAGTGAAAATCAAAATTTTGGCTAAAGACGTGATTTACCAGTATAGATCAAATTTTGTATGTTTTTTGCGAACATCGCTATTTTTACTAAGGCAGCAACGCGATATTTAAAACTTTACATCAGAAATAAATACATTGGATAAAAAAAAAGTAAATACATTCTTTGTTTCAAAAAGTTATGTGGATGTATGCAAAAATTGTATCGAAAGAAAAAATGTATATTAAAACTAATCATTATTTTTTCTGCTACGAAATAGCGGCATGCGCTACTTTTTACTGTTATAAATAACGGAAAAAAAATCAAAAAGTGTAGGAAAACCTATGAAACAAATAGTGTGTACAAAACATTTTACAAAAAACATATATTAATATGCATACTTTCAAGAAAATAACAACAAAAAGAAATCGGAAAAATACTCATCTTATAACTACAAATCATCGATCTGATAATGGTTAGTTTTAAAATTTTACCGAAGGGGCAAAAAAACTAAGTTATAATTTGGTTATTGCATGTATGCTGCTTTTAAAATAGTATTATCGTGCGAGAAGCATTGAATTAAGCAGAAAGTACTTGTATTTATTTGTTTTGTATACTCTGTTCGGTAGCTAAAAAGGCAAGAAAAAAAGGGTATAAATATTACCCAATTACATTAAATACAAAAAATAAGTCTTAATTGCCTCTTGAAAAAACAGTGTTCAATAGATGAGTAATACAGATAAAGACCAAGAGGTTTACTGATGTACAAAAATTGCATACAAAAAACTTTGTTTTATGTGTCGAATATATTGTTTTATTGCTGGTATATTATATCTGTTACTGTGTCGTCTTATTTACCTTTTAACCCGTTTAATTATCAATATCGCAAAGATATTACCGCAATTGAAACAAAAAGCTGTTATATATATAAGAACAATTATTAGGTTTGAAGACATCTGTAAAATTATATGTATTTATTCTGCAGTATTGCGACTAAATATACATTAATTGTACTCATTAAAAAAATTAAAAATCACTGTTCAAACAAAATTTTGTCAACATGCATGCAACTATATTTTTTTTATTTGCTGTACGTTTGTTTTTCTGCAAGAAATTTTGACATGTAAATTAATTCAATCAAAAAGAAATAAAATAAAACAGCTTTAAAATAAAATAACTATGTTATCTAAAAATTTTATGTAAGCTTTACATTATTGTCGGCTAAAAAAAAATCCATATAACAAAATCTACTTTTTACCATAATTTTAGTGCCCACTAAAAGTTTTTAGACACGCCTAAAGCCAAAATTTTGCAATTAATAATAGTTATTTAAAAAGATATCTTTTTCTTTTTTTATATGCACCTCTTACCTAAATGAAAAAAAAAAAAAAACGATCCAGCTTATTTTTTTTTGGCATATCGAAATAGTAAGACAGAAACAAGTTTTCTTATAAGTTGTATTATGTACTTGATGTACTTTGAACTATAATACGAACATCATTTAAACTCCTATAAAAAAATGGCTCTTGATTGTCTGAATAAATATCGAAATAAATACGCTACAAAACTCAAGCATTATAAAAGTAAATGCTTTACTAAAACGTTACAAAAAAATAAGCTCTTTCAGTTGTTTTTAATATAACTAAAAGAAAAAATCAAAAAAGATAAAATGTAAAACTCTCTTAAAATTGCAGTTTTTTTTGTATTGTGATGTATCTTCTTGTTTCCTTAATCTATCAAGCTGTTACTGTCTTCGCCAAACACCGTTTTACTTTTTACTTTTATTTTTATGTTAATAAAAGTAAATCTTTCCACAACTAAATCAATTTACATTTAAACGTAACAAGTTCAGCATATAAGAAGTTTATAAAGGTATATAAAAGTAAACCCTGTTTGCAAATTATGAAATAAAATATTCGTTTTCAGTTTTATTTATTGTTTTTTATACAGTCTTCCGCAATTTTAATTTTTTTGCACATTGTTAAAAGCCATTTTTGTTACAAAAATATAGTTCGAACGCATAATCGATCCATACAACATTACCTTTAGACATTTATTTTACCTCTTTAAAAAAAAAAAAAACCCTAATTTTTATGATTTTATAAAAACAAGATATGCAAAAAATGACGAAGCACGCTTAAATTCCAATTTTTAGGAGCTTGCTTATTGAAACACTTTTAAAATTACGAAATATGTAGATGTTACAGGTTTAAATTGTAACGCCAATTTTCGTACTTTTTATATGCGACGCTAAAAAAAAACAGTATTAAATAAATTAGTTGATTATAACGTGTTTGGCTGCAATATCTAGAGGTGCAAGCGTACCTGCTGTTATTTTTTAGTCAATTAATATTAACAAATTCGTCAAAAATAAGCTTTGTACATTTTTAGGGTTTTAAATAATGGCTTTAAATATTAGAACTTTACTCGCAAAAAACAGAAAGGAAAGTACTTTCATCAAAGCATTTTTGGTTTATATAGTTTTTTTTTGCTTTTAGGTAAGAATTTATATTAAATAAACCTCAAATAGGCTTAGAATAAAATTTTGTTAATGTATGTATTTTTTTACTAAAAAGTTAATAGTTGCGGATTTATTATAAAGAGAAGTTTTGCCGCATCTGATACGACAATGAGCCGTGTTTTCTTTTTAAGCTGTAAATAGGCTCTATTTTCATTTTTTTCATGAACAGACCTCTTACATATATGTGTTACGGTAAAAAATTATTTATCAAATTTGTTTTGTTTAAATCTAGAATGTGTCTGTACAGCCTAAAAACAACCATTTAAAAAAACGTTTCTAATTAAAATGCAGTATATACTAAAAAAACATTTTTATCAAAACATGTAAGTCTGTACAATATTATGAGAAAATGTTTTTTTTATTCAAAACACGGTCAAAATTGTACGGGCAGCACAATAAGTAAATTTGAAAAACTAGTCCGGATAATTTATCGGAAAATATTTTTGTATACAAAAGCCATCTAAAATATGCTATTAAGCAATTAAAAAATATATTTGATGCAAAAAAACAATAAATAAATGACATAAAAAGAAAAGTAAAATTTTAGGTACTTTTTTATTAATTTTTTGACATAAAAAAACTTTCCTTAATTTTGATGCAAGTTTTTTTTAACTTTTGTACCAAGCAAAAAAAGTTTATACTTTTTTATTTTAGTGTAAATCTGTATAATATTTTTTTTGATAAGCGTTTTAATCACTTTTTTTTAATATCATTATAAGAAGTTTTGTTGACCGTTTTAAATTTGTGAAATTCAAGAATCTTAGTTAACAGATTTATCGTCAACATTTTCAACAAACTTTGATGCTAATATTTACAAAATTGCTATTTTAGTAAATGCAATACAGCTTTTAAACTTTACGACACAAAATAATTTTACCAAAAGTCTGATAATGTTTTTTGTCAGTTATTTTACCTTTATCTGTTTTCTGCAATTTTTTTCTTATTTTTGCAAAACTTATGCATAATTTAATTGTAATTTAAATTATTATAATTGCATGTTTTTGACTAGTAAAGCTGCAAAATGTCTAATTTAACACTTTGTAAATGTTTACAAAAGGTTTTTTATAATGACATTACGGTCCTTAATACAAAATTGCTAGTATCTTCTGTTAAGGAAAATAAACAACAGCTGATACCAGTGGCTACCCAGGAATTTTTAAGATAGAGGCTAGTCAGGGTTTTTATAAACTATAGGTTCGTAAAACTTAATTTATGAAGTGCAAATGCTTTTTTTTTCTTTTTTTGAAATTTTATATCTTAATATTTTTTCATTTTTGAATTTTTATTAAAGAAATCTCTGCACAAAAAAAGATCGACTCCTGAAATATAGGCGCAACTTTTGTTTCTAGTGGGGTCACGTGCCTGGGTACGCCACTGGCTGTCCCTTATATAACAAACGATATTTCGTTAAAATAAATAAAATGGGAAAAAACATTATTTTTTACTATAAGCGTATTTTAAAGAAGTTTTTTGTTACAATTATCTAGACTAATTGCTTTATGTAAGTTTTATAGTACCACCTTAAGCGGATCTTTTTTCTGTATAATATATTTTTTTTTATTGGCAGACATAATATCAGGATTTTTTTTCTTTATTAAACAGTTTTCTTTTATACAATACAAAATAAAAAAAATTGACGTGCAAGATATTTGTGTTAAAAAAGAGGTTAAAATTTTGTGTACTGTAACAAAACATGTGTTTATACAACGACTTATGCAACGCAATATACAAACATGTTTTTATTAGAAACATGTTTTGTTCAGAAACGCAAATGTAGAATATCTGCAAGACATAGGTTCATAAAACACTTTTTTGTCCACAGAAACGCATTTACTTGCTATTTGGCAGAAAAAATATTTGTGAAGATTCTGTTTTTTGATATTACATTCAGTTGATATTCTTTTCTTATGATATAACTGTTTTGTATACTATTCAAAGCTTAATTTACATTAATCGTGTTTATTTTACTTTTGTTGGTAAAAAAATATTTATAACTAGTCATATTCTAAAGTCATATATATGAAATTCAGGCTTACGGAGTAGATAACGGGCTTTCTGCTAAGGAGTTACCAAGAATGCACAAAAAAAGAGAAGGAGCGCATTTTGGTCGTTTAAATCTGGTAAAAATAATTTTGTAAATGTTTTAACTTACAAATTTAATACCCTATAAAGCAAAGAAAAAAATCACATGGTGGAATTATAACCACAAAATGAAAAATAAAATATGTTTTTATTTAGTTTTATACACCAATCATTACGAGCCAAAACCTGTAAAATCTCTGTATGAATAAAAATCGGTCTTCAAGTTACTAAATATACATACATAAAACGCACGGAAATACCTAACAGTTTTTGTTCGTAGACCATTTATACAACATATTGCTTTTTTAGAACATAGAAGGAAATTTTATTTTGATTTAACTTATATGAAAAATTAAAATGTTATGTTTAATAAATTAAAAACATTTTGTAAAAGACGAGAATATTTCGATACATACCGTAACCGCATTGTTTATTGAATGTTGTACAACAAACAGCAAACAGAAGTAAGAGATATCCAAGAATGTATCAAAA
>JAQFYM010006803.1:0-11223 GCA_034694785.1 Agrenia bidenticulata
AATGGGTACGTCACTGCATTACAGGCTGTTTACGACCACATAATTTACATAAATATTCTTATTTAATATTTTTTGTTATATTGTAAATAGAAGTTATTAAATAAAGATGCAATTTAAAAACATCCACTAACCTTTTTAGGTTTAAAAAGTAGATATTATAACGTAATCGGCTATAATTTATAACTTTAAACTGTATAAAATTATGTTTGGAATATTTCATATTAAATTCACGCGCTGTGCCGGGGACCCATGCTGAACGGGGTAAAATGTCAGAAAATACGTGGATATGGAAAACTTTACATATGTTAAATATACACATGAAAGTATATTAAATACGTGAAAAATTAATTTTTTTAGAAAAAGGCAAAATTCACAGATTTTAGTTTTTTTATTGATAAAAACATTTTGCTAAAACCAACTAATCCTTTGAAAGTGCACTTGCATGGTGCTAAATGCGTATAATGAACGTTTTGTGGGTTTTAAAATCATACTTTACTGTTATTTTTTCGTTTTTTAGCTCCCAAAAACCCCGTTGTGCATGAACTTCCGGCACAGCGCGCGACATTAAATAAATCACATTGAATTATGAAAAATCTACTGTAAGTACTGTTGAAATTTTTGCTTGTTTGTAAAAAAAACGCTACGTATTATCTTATTATATGATGTAAATGTTATTATTTATTTATTACGACCCATTTAATTTATTTTCCTTAAAAAAGTGTATTTCGTGAAACTAGCATAAAGTGAAACTGCAAAGCTTCGTTTCCTTGCTTATGTACCTTACCTATATTTATTTATAATTTACAAAAAGGTTTTTAGAATACAAAATTCAGGCGATCAATGATTTGAATCAACTAGTGTATCTTAAGGACAGGTCTTTCTATAAATGACATTAAGTTATAGGTACTTGTTGTACCCCCCGAAAAAAAAGTTTTGAAACTACCAAAAATAGCTTGATTTGTGAAAAATGGTCTTTTTAACCCTGTCTGGCAAACGAGAGATTGTCGCACCCTTTCCAAAATTATCGCAGCAAAATATTTATTCAACCCAATTTTATGGGACCATAATTCCTGTAAACTACGCCATATTAATTAATAAAAAGGAATAATTTCGTTTATATCAAAACATTAGGTAATATATACCGATTTATTTTACTTTAATACACTTTCTATCTACATTTCGTGTTTGTTTATAAGACGATATGGGTCTTTTTTTAATAACACCGCGGGAAAAGGTTAAATAAAACATAAGTGTGCATATATCGCGTAACTGTACATTTTTTTTTGTGTGTCTTCAAGTCAATTTTTGTTAAATCCAACTAAATGGAAAATCGCACTATGATTAAAGTAACAAATATAACGTAGTTAAAACCTGATAAGACAAAGATTACAGTATATAAACTACCAAATCAATAATATTATCCATTTTAATATGGTTTCAGTCTCCACTATTTTATAAAGAAGACATACGCCCAATGATACGGTGTCATACAAACAAGCTTAAAGTGGCCTGTAAGATCCTTATAGAGTATATGATGGTAATAAAGTTTGAATTAGAACATGTTTTATGTCTCATATTTACTTTATTCATTTTTAATTATACCTTTGGTACATAATTGAAACAGTCTAATTTAAGGGCATTTTCTTGTGGTACATATTTGTAAAATTTTTACTTGCCCTTCCTTTTGTATGGTACAAATATTAACCAGCAAAAATTTGCTCTACTCTTGTTTTGGTACAAATATGTACCGTGGGCCTGAAAGGGTTAATAAAACAAAGTTTATTTTGTTTTTTAGGGTTCATTTTCTTCCCTAACACAAATGTAAAAAAATAAAATATTTATGAGATATTTATGAGATATTTTTCGGCGTGTTTTTCTTAGGGCAGAATAAAAATATTTACTTTTGGAGAGCAAATATTTTCAAATAAGGGAGGATTAGCTTTGCAAAAAAAACTAAATTTTGAACCAATATATTCGGATTGATATATAAACAACAGTTATGCATAAATATTTGTTTTTAAGGGTACTTGTGATGAATTAAACCTATTTTAAGCATATATACAGTGATAAGCAGGCCTCTATTTTTTGGGAGAAATTACCAAATTTGAAATGTCTCCCAATTTGGGAGATAATGGGCTCTTTTTCAACAACTAAAAATTGGGAGTTTTGGGAGACATATACATTTTGAGTATTTGTAAGGCATAAATACAAAAAAACGTACTTTCAAGCAGTTTACTATATATCAAACCGCTTAATAATAAATTCAATTACAAATATTGAGTTTTTATGGGTAAAAATAGATATTTACATTGACAAATTCTTGAAAAAAATTTCGGCGCGGGGGAGGGGGTTATTTGCATCATTAAACTTGTCTTTTTCAAGTTTGCGTTGATTTTGTGTATATATTATGTTTTTAATAACTTAGTTTTCTTGCAAAAGCACATATAATTATGAAAACGTATAAGAAAAACTAAACGGATTTGACGAAACAAAAAGTTTTATATAAGTATCATTTTATTTCCAATTAAATACTACAGATTACTGGAAGTATAAAAAACAATTAAAACCGAAGCTATTTTAAATTTTTGTTAAAGATTGCACATAAAAAAATACACTTAATAGTATTGATAAATAATATTTTATCTGTATTTATTATAATGCAACAGCACGATACAAAGTAAACTATTGGTTACATACATTTTTTGATACATGTATATGCATATAAAAATGTACTTTTTTGTTATAATACTTTATTTAAAGCTATACATTCTATTTTTTTTTTGGCAAGTGTAATTCGTAGGCTAGTTTGTTATTTATCTATAAGTATAAAAGGATACCATTTTTCACATCAAAAGAAGTTCGACAAATCAAATGCGCATAAACAAGGAAAAAGCCACGAGCTAAACGTAGCTTTGTATAGCATCAATTTTGAGCAATTTTACTACGATAGAAAACCATAAAAACATTTTTTTTAGAATAAACTCAAAAATTATCATGTATATTTGCTTGTTAATATACTCTTATTGTAATTCATTGAATTAAAACGTATTGTACTAAGTAATTTATCCTTACTTCTATTGTATAATTATTGCTCATTTGTGTTAATAAGACAAAATTTCTTCTGATATTAACAATAAATAAAAAGGTCAAAAGTGTCAATTTTAGATGCAAAGATAACATGTTATATATCAGACACTTTTTGTGGTCTTATAAACAAAAATTGAAGTAAATCTCCCAAAACAAAAATGCTTTTTTTTTGGAAGAATTGGGAGAAATCATCAGTTTCTCCCCAAAAAAAGAGGCCCGGTGATAAGTAGTAATACATTGATTTTTTTATATTATATTGATCCTAAATATAAAAATTGGTTAGAGGTTTTCGGTAAAAAAATTACCTTTAGCATTGTTATGAGGTTCTTCAAATAAATTATATTTTGTAATTCTTTTAAAAATAAAAGCAATTATAAATTCATAAAAATATGGTACGCATAATAGTGCATGTAGCATTGCCTACAAGAAATTTTTCCTTTACTGTTTTATACACTATAAAAACCTGTTGGATTACTATTAGAGATCTGTATGGTTCAATTATTGTCACTTTTAATAAATCGATGGGTTTTTTGTTGCATAACCGGAAAGGACTTGCACAGATTATGGAATTTTCATTTTTATTTTTTTGTGGTTTTTGACATTTATTTAATTTTTCGATATCTCCATAACTGGTCAAGACAAGAAATAAGTCAAGTCAGTTATAACTAGTAATTTACTTGATCTTACCGATGCCTGGTTCCCATTATCAAAAAATATCAAAAAAAATATTAAATACCGGAACCCTAATTGGGCAACCTTTAAAAAAAGCCCTGTATGGTAAGCCCCTATAACTGGGCAATAATTTCATCCTGTTTATAAACCAATATATGATCCATTTATTGAAGTTCCAAATAAAGTATGTGTAAAAAGAAAAAGTAAGATAGTAAACCGATAGGTTTTGAACCAAATCGTTGCCCCAGGCTTGTTGTACATTTACAGGATCATGCAGCTCTTTTTATGAAATAACGTACCACGAACTTACATTTACAAAATTCGGTAAAACCTAATTTCTAATATAAAAAAAATACTAACTTATGATTATTTATTAAACTCTAAAATAATCAGTCTCCTATTCACAAATTAATTCATTTTAGAAGTATGCATACTTCCCATTTTAGTTTTCATTTGTGATATACATTCTATTCTTTTTTATGTCTCATTTCGTCTGATCTTATGTTGAAGTACATGTTTCCAGATACAAAGTTTCTATTTAAATTTCTATTTCCAAAATTGGGGTTCATTTGTCGTTGATACCCGAAATTAGCCGTGTTCCTCATTCTATTTCTAAAATAATATTCTACAATCCCCGTTGCTTCTCTTATTTTACATAGCTCGGGCTTTATTTTGGTCAGTGTGCTCAGATGTGATGAGTGCATTGATGTATGTGGCTTCTTTGATGGCTGTATTGTAAACTCTCTCTTTGATTTGTAATTTTTCATAAATCTAAATGTTTCTTGGTATCTGCGTGTTGTTACTAAGTCATCATTTTCGTTTTCACTTTCCTTATTTATGGTATTTGTTATAAATTCCGGGCGGTTAACCGAGTCAAATTTCAATATTTTTACATCCTTGTCTTCATACACAGTCTTTTCTTTACAAAATCTTTTGCATTCCTCTGCAATATGTTTAGCATCTATTTTCCTCTTTTTATTCATGTTTTCATTTACTTCCTGTTTCTTTTCAGATTCTTTTTTATTTAATTTCCCAGAATTCTTATATCTCTCCATCTTATTCAGATTTCTGACTATTTTTTCCTCGTCGTAAGCAAAGTCCCATTCACTTGACAAAACAAACTTCTTGCTGTTTCTTAAAATGTGTGCTAGTGGCAGCTCCTTTGCAAATTTATGGAGCTCCATGGTTTTCTTAATTTTCTCTCTTGAATCGGTGTCTTCCATTTTTCTAGCCCTGGTTTTTACAAAAACAGGATCACAAGGAATTGAACTCCCAAAAAAACTGTCAATATTATCTTCAAAATCACACAGGGGGCGATATTTATTTATATCCTTTTGACTTTGGGTGATTTCTTGCTTCAGCACACTAATGCTTCCTCTTAATTTATTTATGGCCAATATTTTGTCGTTAGTTTTAGCCTCATTCGTGGTAAACAAATCATCCACGATGCTCCCTTCTTCTCTTGTTAATTGCTCGCTTGTGTTATTTTCATTCTCCTTATTTTTCATTTGCGTCTTTATAGTGAAAATGAAAAATTTGATGGGCTCTATTTATATTTTGGAGGGAGATTATATATAATATATTGAATAAATTCTGTGTCACATTATGTTACAGCGCAACTTACTCTATAAAGTAAGAAAAAAATTGGTATGTTATTGATGAAACTGCAATTTTATATTTTTGACACGGTGTCAACAAATAGAAAAGGCGGATGCTTGAAAGGGTAAAACAGATGTAAGAGAGAATATTGGATCTGGAATGGTATATAATATTATTTCTGTTTCTCTTCGTTGCCTTCTCTTTTTGTATTGATAATATTGCTTGGAACTTAAATAATAAATTATATTTTGTATGTTAATATGGAATCAGTGTATAAAATAAAGCTAATGGATGCGTTTTCTTTAAGTTTTATATTTTTATAATCTGCAATGTCAAATCCTTTTCCTGTGAACTTAAATGAAGGCCTGGTAAATATTCTGAACTAGAACATAGGGGAATTTATTAATTAAACATAGAAAATCAAATGATTAATAAATGATATAAAATCCGCAAAATTATTACAATTTTTAGATTTTCCACCGTATTAGGCTAATTTCTGTATAGTTTATATTTATTTATACTTAAATTTCGGCTTTCTACTAGATTTTATATTTTGCAATTCAAAATAACTAAAAAATGCAGTGCCGGGGTGACTTGATTGTATATGTGTAGGGGAAACCAAATGCATTTATTTTCGAAATGCAGATAAAAATAGAAAAATATCCGTTTTTTGCATTTATTGCTGTTTTTTTACTGTTTTGTCAGGTTTTTTTGCGTTTCAAAATTTGTGGCAGCATTAAATTGTACATAATTCAATATTTTTTACAATTTTAACATATTATTTTAGCATATAATATATTTTTTATACGAAAATCGATTTTATATTATAATGCGAAATAGAACGCCAAAAATATAGTTTTTCGCAGAAAATATAGATAATCGCAGTTTTTTGCATATTTTTACTGCGGTTTCAGCCCGTCCTCCCATATATGTGTTTTTTGGAAATATTTTAGTAGAAATTCTAAAAAAATACCCGGCTTCGAAAAGCGTGTTAAAAATCGAAAAAAAACATCGCGTAAATTAAAAAAATCAAATGGTTTGCAGATAAACTTTCTAAAACAGAATATCAATTTAATTTTTTGATATGACTACAATACATAATTTTTTATGTAGTTACAATTATTTCTATTAGAAAAACACAATGTCTACACTTGGAAAATAGCTAAAAAATCTTTTTATTTCTAGGCATTATTTTACAACAGACCCAAGTATTGTTATGGCTAATATAACAATGTACAAACTATTGGTTGTACATTTAAAAAAATGCCCCGCAAAAAAAAAACAAAAAAATTGAAAAACGAAAATAGAACCAAAAAACATGCATTTTTGAAACCAAAAAACTGATATTTGTACAATATTGCAAAAAATCATATTTTGATTTAAACCACGCTGCTTTAAATACTACTTTAAATATAAACCTCATATTATCTTGTCTGTAAAGAGCCAAAAACAGGTCTAACTATGGATAGTTAGTAATAAATATGGATAGTTAGTAATAAATATGGATGACAAAATGAATTAAAAACCTGAACCGCTTTTAATGCAGCACTAAAGAAGCGTATAAATATCAAATATATGAATAATATAGATAGAAAAAAATACATAGCGGTAGGGTAGCCCTTCTATTTCTATAGCAAAGCGAAATATGCCATGATGATAAAGAAAAGGAATAAATTATACTATTACAGTTTGCTAAAATACACTAATAAACAATTTCATAAATATAAACAAAAAATATAATTCTATTCACCATTATATATATTATTTGTAACTAAGAAATCCATTAAAAAGTGCTCTAGAGGTATCTTTTAGGGTCTAAATAGTATTATGGTCGTTATTACGAAAACTTATTATCATGTTTAGTTCGATTTTTGTATATTATGTTCTAGGACTTAAATTAAGAGGCTTTTTTGCACCTTATGTTTTTTTGGTAATTTACGCCTAAATATTATTTATCTACATATATTATCTATACCATTTTTATACACGCACTGTTTTTCGCAAAAGTTCTGCTTGAATGGACTCATATTTAGACCAAAAAAACATTATCAAAAGTTAAACTAAAATACCAAACTTATACACCCGTAATCGTTGTGTATTATTAGAAGCAGGTGTAAAGGATAATACCACCCCTCGAAAAAAATTCTTTTATTAGGGGGGGGGGTAAAAACCCCCTCCCAGAATTAAGGCGTAAATTTATATTATTTAAATAAATATAACGAAAAAAAAATCTTAAGCAACTTGTTCAACTTTGTTGAGTTTTTGTTTAAGTACTTTAAAAAATACAAATCAATCATAAATAAACATACATACATTACGACACTTTCGGTCAATATTAAAACTATTAATACACAAAAATGATAGTAGTTTTTTTTGAATACACTTTTATAACATAAAGCTTAACAAAATGTACAAAAACAACGTATTTTCTATTAAACAAACTTTTAATAATAAAAAACAAACATCTACGCAATAATATGGTGTTTTATTGCACAAACTAGTATTTCTAGTTTTTGCGTGTTATAATTGTATAAAATAAAGTAATACATGCGGCGTTTAACATAATTTAGGGGTTGATTTCTTTCTAATTTTGTCTTACGTAAAAATTTGTAGTGATTTTTTTTATTCGCTATTACTTTATTTAAATTGCATGCAAAAATTAAATAAATAAAAGCAACAAACTTACGTACTTAAAATTACGTACAAAAAATTTATATGTAACCGGTGACTATAATTATTGTTACATATGTGTTTACACATACAAATATGGAAGTTATAGACGTTATATATGTATTCTCTGTGTTCAATCTACACCTTTTTGTAAAAAGCTAGTGATAAAATGCAAACTTACAGTAAAACACTCAGAGTGATTTAACAACATTTTTGGTAGTGTATGACGTGTTTCTAGTCAAAAACATAACTTTACGTGAATTCAATTTTATTTATTATGATTTACACTCAAAAAATTTACAAATAAAATTTTTTGATCGCTGATTTTGAACATATTCGCATTTGAGATGAACAAATAAAATGAAATTATGTACGATGTACTTTAATGGTATCCGTTTCTTCCCTGATGGTACATAATCATTCTAATAAATTTAACCATGATACAAAAATGTCATTATTTTGCAATGAAAACAGCTAGAAAAAGTATTTTTTACACACTAAAATGCTAGTATTTTATATCATACTTAAACTTTACTTACATTTTCGTACATATTGTTAATAACCGATAATTTAAAATTATATAAAAAAGATACGGTAATAAAGCGTATCTATACGATTAACAAATTTAAAAATTGTTTACACAGCATTTGAAGCAATATTAAAGCAAACAAACACTTTCTATTAGTATTTTATAGTTAAAGAGAGACCAAATCTTTGCACAAATTTATGGATATAGCAATCTGGCAATCGGTGATTTTAAAGATAAAAATAGTTTGTACTTTTTATATATGTTTTTGCGGTAGCAAGAGCTTATAGTTTCACACCGTGTCGAGCATTTTTCTTTTGCAGACAGATCAATTACAATAAAACCTAGTTTTTGTGAGCGAAAAAGTTGTATACCATGTTAAGTATATTTAAAGACTTAGGACGTGTCTTTTTTGTCTTAAATACAGTTTTTTAAGAAAAAGTGTCTTTTAAAGAGAATAGTTCTTTTTGCGTGCCTTTATCTTTAGGGAGCAGTTAAAAACCAACCAAGTTAGATGTTTTCAGTCAGCCACCTAAGATTAAAGGATGACCAAAAGAACTTTTTTTTTTGTAACGAAACTGTTCCATAAAAAATTGTTCTTTAGACAAAAAAGACCCGCCCTTAGGTTTTTTTTCATAGTAGAAAGCTATGTGATTTCACGCAGCGCATTATGTATGGTAGACAAACTTATTGCTAGTATATATTTATTGCTTAGCTGTTTTTATCTAAAATCATAAGTGGATTCGGCAGGGGGTAGGGGTTACAAAACTCACACTTATACAAAAAAAAAACGAAAAACGAATAAACAAAGAAAATAGATTTACGCATACCGAAAACCAATATTCGTTTTTGTTTTTTTATATAAGTTTTTTTTTTAAAAAATGTGTGTTTTAAAATAAGTCCATTAAAGTAATAAAAAAATATATAATTAATTTTAATGTTATAAAATCTATGTTTTACACATACCAATAACACGCGTTAAAACTAAAAAAAATACCTTGGCACGCCTTTAATACGTAAAAAATACAAATACAATGCACACTGAACATATACACTGTACTTTAAAAATATAAGTTGCCCCTTTAGGTTAATTAAAAGCAAAAAAAAGACATAAAAGCAAATTTAAAATACGAAATTTCTAATTCTGTACATTGAGAAAATATGAATTACTTGCTATAGATAGTTGATTTGCTAATTACATGTATTTATACAGCAAATATTACGTAAAAATATTATTAGGTTTAGGCATTTGTTTTGCGAAAAAACAGCGTTGTTTGTTTTCTGTTTATAATTATAAGAGAAGAAAAGTAAAAAGTGATAACAGTACATCGTGCTGATGTATTCTATATTTATACTTTGCTAAAAAAAAATAATTTTGTACATTCGCGGCTACACCAAATTCTTTATGATAATGATTAGTACATTTTACTATTTTCAATAAGTGTAAGGTACAATCTTTGTACTACAAAAATGCGTCCTGAATTGAAAAGAATCGCTTTAGCTGTCTATAAACAAGCATAGTTTACATATTGACACTACTGAAACTACAAAAATCTTCTAATTGAGAACAATAAGAAAAATCTTTCTTGTATTACTGCAAAAAAGAATACCGAATAATCTTAAAACTGACCGAATAAACCCTTTTTACCGAATAAAAATTATTCGGATGCAACCTCAAGCAGGGGGCCACTAAGGTAAGTGCCCATGGGCTCCCAACTTGGACGTTCCATTCAATACAAATTTTGAATTTCGTACAAACGAATATAAAAAGAAAACTTTGTGTTTATATATGCATAAAAAAAATCGTTATATATATAATTCTAAGAGCATGATTACTTTTTGTACCTATAGGGTTTTCACCATTTAGATAATAAAATCACATTTCATCACGCAGCTTTTTTGTAAATTTCTATTATGTAAAAAATCAGTTTTCTAAATTTTTGTGTTCCGTGCTTAATTTAGTATAAAATTTTTTCAGCAAAAACCCCATGGGGTTTTAATCTTTTTTTGTATTTCTAAATACCAGTAGGACAACGCAACCTACAGGTCAATTTTTTTTCCTATGGGTCAACCCATAGAATTTTTTTGTTAATATAAGTACAAGAAGTCAACATAAAAAAAGTAAACACGCCCTAGAATAGTCAAAATTAGTAATTCTTTTTGCATTACAATTTGCTATTATGTGTTACCGTAAATCATAGGATTGGACAATTATAATAATGGTCGTTTTTAAAGCTGTATTACTATGTGCACTTTACGCTGGTAATCAAAAAAATTAGCTACTGTTTTTGGCGTAAAATACAATGAAGTATTTAATAACACACAATCGACAAAGAGGTACGTACAACGCAATCTTAGCGCCAGGTTATACAGTGGCATGCCCAGGAATTTTTCTAACCAGGGGGTAGTCAGTGTTTACTAAATGTTGGGCATTAATACCCTTTTCTGTATGTAACAAGTTAATATATTGTTTAGAGCAGTGTATGTGTAAATTCGTTTACTTGGATGTTTACAATAAAAAAAAATCTTGGCAAAAAAGACCCCGTTTTTGCATTCATACGTAAAAAAAGCGATCGTGAGAAAAGAGGCACCCCCTTACCCCTATCTGATTGCGCTAGTATTTACATGTAGTATAAATTGCCATGCAATGTGTACATAAATTAGACAAA